>OX388326.1:1954049-2180049 GCA_947579605.1 Athripsodes cinereus | reverse complement strand
TTTCTGAATAGTTTAATTGCTCCATAATTCATCCTCCTAGACACAGTGCTATGTATAAATAGATAAATATATGTACTTTACATCCTGTAGCACTAATTTAATTAAATTTGTTAACAACTAGTTTTAATGCCGCCTGATATTATTTTATCATCAAATTGATAAAATAATTTATTATCGTTTGTTGTCAGCAGCAGTCAAAGCAGTTTGTATTGTTCCACAATTTACGATTCGCGGCCAGGCGAATCAGGCGAATCTCAAAAAAAACTCAAAAAAGATTATTTAAAATCACTTTATTAAAGTATAATATTAATTATTACACAATTGATTTTATTATTTATTGAATAAAAGTATTGAATAAAAGAATCACAATGATATTTAATTAATTACACAACACAATACAATTTAACACAAGACCAGGATTTAACAACAGGACTTATTATAATAAACTGATAAAGTAATAATTAACTGAACGACAGAATATTAACACTGGGCTGACTAATTAGGTACTGACAACTATTCCCAGTGTGGAATACTTTATATAGTGTTTCCAGGCATTGGTACCTTGTGCATTAGTAACGTGTGCATTGGAATGACCTATTTTATTATAGTCAATATGTAAACATTCCCATGATCATATTACTGAGATTCTGATACGCGGGCATTCCCACGCTCGTGTTACTGGAATTATCTGGTATGATATAGGCTACTCTAGGCCTTATCATAACTCGCCCACCCTTAAAGAAAAACTTTAGTGGTAGCTGCTTCTAAAGTTTTTTCGGGAGTTTCAGGCTTTTCTGCAATTTTATACTTAGATTTATATTTTACTACAACGCATCTGAACAATACAATAATTACAATTAATACAATAAAAACATATAAAGTTAATGTCCAAGTGCTGATGGTCCTAGATACGGGGGTGTCGTCATCTTCTTGCATCCTTCTTTGCAGTTTCTTTACTTGTAGTAGGACATGGTTTAAATCGTCCAATTGTACATCTTCTAGTTGCAAGGGTTGCATAATGCTGTTCGGCGTCGGGACGCTGCGTCTTACTGCCATTTCTGTGGGTAGCTTGGCGAAGTGGACTGGTTCTAAATTGGTTTGATAACTCGTTATTATGTTTCCTTGTATTTCTGCTCTACAGTTACCCTCAATGTTAATCACATAACTGCCATCGAGGGTGTCAGCTTCCTTGCTATTATCACAATTTGTAGTCATTGTTGTCTCGTTAGGTGTTGAGACAATCCATAGATTTCCGTAGATATGTTGTATCTTTACTCTTTCTAGATGGACATGTTGTAGTTCGCATTTCGTGTAATCTCGAGTATGGTGGATCATCTGCAATTCACAGGGAGCGTCGCCCGTAATTGGTATCATCTGCTTGTTGTGGCATAGGTATTCGCCTGTGGTCATTTCTTCACATACTGTTTGGTCATATGTATACTGCTGGCCATTGCTCATTAGGAATTTATGTTGTGGGACGATTATTTGGAAAAGGTTGTTGGAAATTTTGATGGGAAATGCGTAAAGGTGATAATATGAGTACTGTTGATCCTCGACAATTGGAACCTCCATCACAAAGTGAACACTCGTTCCTTTGCGGTAAGCCTTTACTGTGGTACTTTTTTCAAAGTAAGGGATGCTGTCTAAATCAGGTTCGGCTGGGAATCTAAACCCTGTTGGCAAAAGGGGTGTTACTCGTTGCAATTCTAATGCAAACTCAGTTGGTTTAATGATTGACGGGTGTAGTGTACCTAACTTAGCAAATGTTATAGCATTCTCCACCTCCATTAATAATTGAGTGATTGTTTGCGCTTCAATAGTCATTTGATTAAATATTATCATTGATATAACATACTCATTGATTTCGTATCCCATTAACAAGGTATCATTCATGCGTGCTTCTAATTGCATTAAGCGCGCATTTAAGAGAAACTGATTTGATTTTAATTTGTTAGTGATATTTCGAAATGATTCAATTGCATTTTCTGTTATTGACAATTTGTCAACTGACATTTTTTGAACTTTATCTACAGTATTTTGAAGTTGTTTGATTGCCTTGTCGTAGTATTCGGCATCCGATGTGTCTAGATTTCCGGTTATTGCTTTGATCAAGCTTCCCAAACCATTGATAATTCCTCTCTTGATCCTTTGCTGTGGTATAACATGGTTCAGTCGTTGTTTAGCTTCAGCTATAGCATGGTTCAATAGAGAGTCAAAGTTATACAGTTCTTCTCTATATATTAATCCATATGTTGTTTTATTATACATTGTTTGCAATTTATTGTAATGTTTTACCAGGATATTGATTTCATCGTTGATTTCACTCAGGTCGAATGTTTGGACTAGTGTCCAATGGTCCCGTTGGTTTTGTGCTGTTCCTAGGTGTCTCGGTAGTAGTCCAGGGTTGTTTACTTGCTTTTGTATTGTTATCTCTGCCACGACGGTCCACCTGCAACAATAGGTGGTCTACTTAAGTTTTTGGTGTGCACTTTTCGTGAGTGAACGCCTGCGTCAATCAATGCAGTGTTGTCTTGATTAATATTTTCGATTCGGTAGGGTCCTTTAAATTTATTTGATGCTTTGTTCCGAGTATTGGTTTTTTCAAATACTGTTTGGTTGGGTTGGAATATGTTGGTCTGGGCATTGGTGTTTCTCTTCTCGGCTATTTGTTGCTTTCTTTCTAATATTTTGGCCCTAAGCTGGTCGTATACTCGCTTCATTTTGTCTCTATGTGTCCTCGAGTAATCCTGGTAATACATACGATCGTAATACATATCGTATGGATCTCTCGATTTTGTGTGACCTATTATAAGTTCCATAGGTGTCATTTCAATCGTCGAATGCACCGAGTTGTTATAACCAATAATCGCGTATTTCATGATATTTTCGGTTTTATCCTTATGTTGTTCTCTGAGAATTCTGAAGTGTTCGATTATTGACGAATGTAGTCTCTCTATCATGCTATTCGATGTTGGGTTATTAGGCGTTGTTATATGTATCATGACTTTATGAGCCAGCAATATTTCGCGTACGGTGTCATTGTTGAATTCCGTTCCTCCATCGGATGTTATTTTTTCCGGTATTCCATAGTATGAAAAATATTGTAGAAAGGCTTCGGCTATACATACCGCGGTTTTGCTTATAATGGGTATAGCTTGTCCAACCTTTGAAAAGGCATCTATCAGTGTAAGAAAGTTTTGTCCTTCGATTATGAATGTATCGACGAATAATTCTTGGAACGGTTTAAATACTGTGTCGGTCAACATCATGGGTGGTTTTGGTGGGTTACGATCATATTTGGCTCTCTTGCAACGTTCGCAGTTGTTTATGTGCGTCGTAATGTCTTCTTTCATGTTCGTCCAAAAGTATTTCCGTCGTAGATGTTTGAATGTTTCAGTTATACCTCTATGGTTCGTTTTCCCATCATGGTAATTACTAACTAAACGTTGTTGTTCTTCTTTATTGGTAACGTTTATAACCCTTAGCGTGCACCTTACCAATTTCGGCCCGTTGTTGTTGAATGATTCTATGTACACTCTACAGAATTGTTTATATAATTCTTCTGTTTCGAAGTGTAAGTAAGATCGTGATTTGTTACTCGTATATTCGATCAGAAATTCCATAATTAAATCCCTGTTGTTTTTCTTCGGAAGCGATACGGTATAGATTTTTTGGGTATCGTTATGACTTGTGGTTACCGTCTTGCTGTCAATGAAGTGGGTCTTTACGAAGAATTGTGGTGTCTTTGAATCTATTGCTTCCTCCAGAATTGGTATTCCTTCGGTCACTTCGTTATTTTCACAAGACAATACCGTTTCAGACCTTTCTTCTTCGATTGATGGTGCTGTTAGTGTTCTCTCCAAGTCGGGTGAATTTTGCTGTAGCATTGTCTCAATTTCATCAGCCGTTTCAGTTTCTTCACTCAGTGGTTCCCGTGGTGGTGAGTTATCTGTTTCCTTTGATGCGATAGGCGATTCGATGTATGATATTTCGTCGTTTTGATTGTTTGTCAAAGCAAGCATCTCTTCCAGATCCCTTGTTGTTAGGGGTGAACACACTTCATTCGTCGTTCTTGGTGGTTCTATGTATGTCCGGGGTACATTGAAGTCTATTTCCATAGGTATCGGTGTTGTATCCGTAGGTGGTGACAAGGTCAAGTTTCTGAAGTCATTATCAGAATTATCCAATGCTAGCATGTCTTCAAAATCTAGATTTACAATCATTGATCTCGTGTCAAGGGGGTTTATTTGTATTCTGGATAATGCATCGGCATTGGCATTCAATTTACCACTCTTGTGTTCGATTTTGAAGTCGTACTCTAATAATCGTAATCTCCATCGCACTAGCTTCGAATTGGGTTCTTTGAGATTAAATAACCACACCAATGGTCTATGATCCGTAATTATAGTGAATTTACTACCTAATAGGTATTGTCTAAATTGTTTAGTGGCCCAAACTACTCCTAGTAATTCCTTTTCGATAGTTGAGTACTTCTGCTCAGCTTCGTTCAATGTTCTTGATGCATAAGCTATGGGTTTATCCCTTCCAATTTCTCCTTGCGACAATACGGCTCCTAATGCTACATTGGATGCATCAGTTGTTAGTATGAACGGTTTTGTAAAATCTGGATATTGCAATATTGGGTCATTGGTCAGAATTTTCTTTCCGAGTTCAAAGGCTTCTACAAATTTTTCATCATGCCTTATAGTTCTTCCTTTCTTAAGGCACATAGTAAGTGGTTTTGTTATTTTTGCAAAGTCTTTGATAAATCGTCTGTAATAACCTAGGAGTCCTAGAAATCCTTTTATTTCCTTTGTTGTTTTCGGAATGGGGTAGTTGAGTATTGCGTTTATTTTCTCTGGGTTAGGTTTAACTCCATCTTTTGTAATTACGTGTCCCAGGTATGCTACTTCCTTTCTCAGGAATTCGCACTTATCAATCTGTAATTTGAAATTGCTGTCTCGCAGTCTGTCAAATACTTCTTTTAGTTTTTGCATGTGTTCCTGCAGTGATGCTGAGTATATGATTATGTCATCTAGGTATACTAGACATTTTTCTCCTTGTAATCCTCTCAAGATGTTGTCCATGGTACGTTGGAAGGTTGCTGGGGCATTCTTCAGTCCAAATGGCATACGTTTGAATTCATAATGACCATTTTCAGTGCTGAAAGCTGTCTTTTCACAATCTTCTCCATTCATTTCAATTTGGTGGTACCCCGAGGCCAAATCTAAGGTGGTGAAATATTTGCTCCTTCCCAGTTTATCCAATATATCTGTAATGTTTGGTAATGGGTACTTATCGTCTATTGTTTTCTCATTTAGTCTTCTGTAGTCTATTACCATACGATATTTCTTTTGTCCCGATGCATCTGCTTTCTTGGGTACAATGTGTACTGGTGAATTCCATGGTGAGTACGAGGGTTGTATTATATCTTGTTGCAAAAGGTTGTCAATTTGTCTTTTGATTTCTTCCCTTTGTGGTGGTGCATGTCTATATGCTCTCACGTATGAGGGTGTGTTATCGGACAAACGTAACGTGTGTTTTATCTTGCTGGTAAATGTGAGAGATTGTTCTTCGCAGTAAAATATGTCACGGTATCGGTAACACATTTTTGAAATTGCATTTCTCTCTTCATGGTTTAGGTGATCTAGTCGGAGTTTTTCTAAATTCAATTTTTGTAGATAGTCATCATTTTTTGTCGGGGCGTCATCATAATGGTTCATGGGAATTAGGTTAAGTTTTTCCACCTGTATAGGACTTTGTAGTTTAATTGTTACTGGATACTCATTAATGTTCGTGATGGTGGTGGTAAATTTTGACTTTGATGCCCGTACGATAGCTTCTGGCATTTCTACTCCTTCAGCAAATTGGTAATAACTTACTATCCCTTCACCTTCGTTCAACTTAGATGGTAAAAGCACTTTCTTTTGAGTACGAGGCTCAATAAGCATTTGGTATATGTGCGTTGGTTTCTTTGCTTCAGTATGTAATTTTATCTTTGCAGTATCCGTCTCTAGATATCCGTCTTTTAAATTAATGTTGGCACCTACCTTTTGTAAAAGATCTAAACCTATAAGTCCGTCATACTTCTTATTGAAATTAAATATGTGAAACTTGTGGTTAGACGTATTCCTGAACGCTTTAGGTAGTGGTATATTCACTACATAATTATGAAAACTGATTTGGTGTGCTGATTGAATTTGAAAAGGTTCCTCTGACACACAATCTCCAAAATATTCCTCTACCTTCTGGCTATTAATAAGTGATTTAGATGATCCGGTGTCGATCATAAATTTTCCATTTATTTCGGGTAAAAGTATATACGGGAGATTTGCTTTAGCGGTATTCATCACAATTATGTTGGGCGACTCGGTTGGCCCATATTCCGAAAATCCTCTTCATATTCAAACTCTTGCTGGTAAGGATCCTCTTCGTTCACGCCTTCTTCTGGTTCAACTATGTTCTCATCTTCAATATCTTCTTGGTAGAACAGTTCCCCAGCGGTCCATCGTGGGGCCATAGGTTTATCCGTCCTCATGGTCTGGTCTGTATTCTCTCTCTTTTGGAATGATCCTTGGTTTGGACGAGGAGTATACGTCTGAGTAAAAGATTTTGTTGGCATGTTCTTCATTGAATTGGATTTTGGCTGGTTAAACTGCCTGAATTGGTTTTGTGGTTGTGGTGGTCTCTGTTGGTACTGTTGTTTTTGTTGTACCTGTTGGTTATAGTTTGGTCTCCACAGTGGTATGTGTAGTGCCTGTCTGTACAGCGAGTTATTAGGCTGTACCGAAATGTTCTTTGGTTTTAAACCTTGCTGGTTATTTTGCAAGCTGGTGTTGTCTTTGCGTTGTGAATAGAGGAAATTTTCTTCCTCTAAAACTAAAGACATGGCTTCCTCAACCGATTTCGGGCTTCTTAGTCTCACGGCTAGACCTAGCATACCGTTCAGTCCCTTTAGATACGTTTGTAAAGCCATACCGTCATATATTCTATCTTTAGTTACCCTTGAGCCGACGTCTGGGTCTGCTAACTGTACTTTCGCCATTAATAGGCTTTTGGTGTCCTGTACCCTAGCACCAAAGCTATACGGGGGCTCGTTCTGTCTTGGTTTAAGCTGGATCAGATCCTGAACCAGACAATTTTCGTTTCTTTGATCTCCGAAGTAGTTGATTAGGAGATTTTTTACTTCCTCCCACGTAGCAAAGTTTTCCCTGTTCCCGATTAGTGTTAGTGCACGCCCGTCGAGCTTACTTATTATGATTCTCATTAAGTGAACATTTGTGGGGTGCGCTGGGCTCTTGGGATCTCCCAGTAAGCCAATTACATAATCGCATGAACTTATAAAATTATTTAATCTGGCAGCATCGCCATCAAACCTTGGGATAACATTTAGTACATGTTGTGGAATGTCTCCGATTGTAACTCCGTTTGTAGCCATTTTACTACAATAATATTATAAGCTTGAACTCAATGAATATTATATCAATTTTTAATACAAAAAATTTGTTAATGTTTCAATATTTTATATAAGTACCTACCTTTAATTATGCAACAATATCTCAATAACTAAAGGGGGTTGATTTCGATAATCAGACAATGGGTGATCTCAATGATCAGATTGGGGGTGATCTCAATGATCAGAATGAGGGTGATTTCAATGATCAGATTGGGGGTGATCTCAATGATCAGAATGAGGGTGATCTCAATGATCAGGGTGAGGGTGATTGCAACGATTATGAATTGAACTCTGCGATAGAGCCAATTCCGATTAACGAGCAATCACAGCACTCTAAAATAACGACACTTGGGAAATGGAATTAAAGGAGAGCAAATGGCACTTACTGAAGAAGTACTGCAACCTTAATCCACATCTCTTGGTTGTCGGGTCAGTTCCTGTTGTCTTCCAATGGCACTTGCACTTATTTTAATCTTTGAGAGTTCGAGTTCGAATACTTGGTTGAAAGTTAACACTTAAACACTTGATCTTTATTTTTATATCAATGTCCCAAGTATCCTACCAAGACTGCGCCATTTACGATTCGCGGCCAGGCGAATCTCAAAAAAAACTCAAAAAAGATTATTTAAAATCACTTTATTAAAGTATAATATTAATTATTACACAATTGATTTTATTATTTATTGAATAAAAGTATTGAATAAAAGAATCACAATGATATTTAATTAATTACACAACACAATACAATTTAACACAAGACCAGGATTTAACAACAGGACTTATTATAATAAACTGATAAAGTAATAATTAACTGAACGACAGAATATTAACACTGGGCTGACTAATTAGGTACTGACAACTATTCCCAGTGTGGAATACTTTATATAGTGTTTCCAGGCATTGGTACCTTGTGCATTAGTAACGTGTGCATTGGAATGACCTATTTTATTATAGTCAATATGTAAACATTCCCATGATCATATTACTGAGATTCTGATACGCGGGCATTCCCACGCTCGTGTTACTGGAATTATCTGGTATGATATAGGCTACTCTAGGCCTTATCATAACTAGGTGATTCTTACATTGTTGATATGTTTGGCTCATGTACTCAAACTACCAAAATAAAACCCCCAGAGTAGAATGTTATTTTACTTTATTTAATAACACAATAATACGTCTTTACAGGACAATAAGAGTTTGGAGCTTCTATTTTCGAGTGTCCTGTAAAAGGCAGGTGTTCGAAAAAATTAAGACATTGTACATCTTAACTTCAGCGATGAGGTTTGCAACCCAACCTGAATGTCTTGATTTTATATTGGCACGAAGAGGGCAACTTGCATGTTTCTTACATGCAGCTGGTCCGCTGGTTACCCCACTTGTGGGATATGCCGTGATGGTATAGTAATAGTAGTAGCTTCTATTTGAGCCAATATCTCAAATATGTGTACATATTAACTTTTATGTCACATAGAGGATGATCTCTGAATTCATTACACAGTAGATCCACTGGCTATCTTTTTCATAGGAGATAAATAGATGAAAATATGTATATACAGAGAATAAATTCTCGATCTTTACCACAGGTGAACTAGAATTGGTTTGATTAACATTTTTAGTCATTCAACGGAGATGAAATTTAGATCCAACCCTGGCTCCTGGGTCACCTCTTGCTTTCAAAAATATAGAAAAAAATATTAAAGATGTTTGTGGAGTAAATTTGGTTTGTGAAATAATTAAAGAAAGAAATAATTGTAATAAATAAACTTTATTGAAATTATTTTAAATGTACAAATAGTTTTTATATACCTAGTACATACCAAATTAAAGATTTTTTTATTTATTCATTTATTCGGATAACAAAACATTTGAAAATACTTGTGAACAGAAATAATATACAAAATCATAAACGAAAACAATTTTATCAGCATTTTGCAATCATTGTTAGTGTTCGACCAAAAATGGGGTTTTGATTGAAGCCGATTGTTCAATTCTAAATCTACCTTCGGCCGGATGTATAAAGTGAATCCTTATATTATATCTGTTAAAATATACTAAAATAAATTTAGAGTCCGATAAAAATTTCATTGATTAGCAAAAAAAAGTATATCAATAAAATAACTATTACTAACTTAATATTAAAACTATGAACTGCTGTATACAGTCAATACAATTTTAAAACCACACCAAACTTAAAATAAAAAGAAAAACCGGACTATAATTAATACCAAACACTAAACAACTCCTCAGTATTATAAAAACATTCATTCAAAAGTATAAATATGGTAAAAACGAGGATTTTATAACGAAACACGAGGAACCGTCAAGCAAACGTACCGCAGAAACCAATGTTTTGCCAACCAACTAACGAAAAGTGCCGTGCAATTCGACACACTTTTGAGGGTTAGTACGCCGTCTAGGTATATAGTATAAAAGTCTATGAGAATTCCATACAATATAAAAATCTATGAACCAACATTACCTTTTCGTATAGACCATAGATATATATACTACATAACTGGATAAAATAAAGGGGCTGCCTCGGTAACCGGCACCGGCTACCAACTTCGTAACCGGCAGTGGTCATAATAATAATAATAAACTTTATTGCACAAAATCAATATGTAAAGAAGAACAAAAAACATGGTATCACAACAATAGAATTAATAATTTTGTGCAATGGGCGAGTTTATTGCTGAAGCGCAATATCTTCCAACTAACCCATTAAACAAAAACAAATAATAATAATAATATATAAATAAATAAGTAAAAAAAAATAAAATAATTTAAGATATATATAGATAAATATATAAATAAACACATATGTATACCAAGATAAATTTACAAATAAAATAAGCTACTCAAATATATAATCAAAAGAAATAACATCGGATAGGCGACTCGACACAGACGTTGAGTAGGGACGGATGGGATAAAGTGGAAGGGATGGGGTAGGACTGCTCGGTAAACTTTAAAGAGTAGAAATAAATTATTGGTGAACTAACATTTTATCACTCTGACAACACTAATATTTATGGTCATTCTCACTGACATATCCAAGGCTAAACGTCTTGTTTTCATAGTTTACAATCTTAACATCATTATTTTAATTAAATCGGCCGTAAGTGGTGAAAAATGCAGTGAATTTATGTTTCAAAATCAGTGGTAATAAATTAAATGAGTAATAAAACTATTCGCAGTGGAGCAAGAGAGATAATATACAATGTTTATGTGCAGTGTTTGGCCAACACCACCTGAATATAAGGCCAGGACACTGATTCAAAATGGCCGCCTAGTTAGGCTATGCATTCAATTGACAGTTTGCATGTGATGGATTTTAATGTCTCTGGTTAGATTCAATAGGGATAGGTGTTTAAATAAAACAACATTGGGGGCAAAAGCCCTTTATTTTACAAAAAAAAAAATACAATAATATATACACATAATAATAATATATAATAAAAATCAAGTTTTATTTACAATAATATATACACATAATAATAATATGTAATAAAAATCAAGTTTTATTTACAATAATATATACACACAATAATAATATATATAATAAAAATCAAGTTTTATTTACAATATTTACAAATTACATTTTACATTGTATCATCATCAGCCTTCTCGCATACCTTGTTGGATATGGGCCTCTTTCTGAAAAAAGAAAAATTATTGGCAGAATCAAGGTTCAATGCATAGCAATAATATGTTATAAAGGGGTTAGTGATGCGAACATTTAAGATATAACATTTAAGATCGAGTTCGTCGGTAGCCTGGAGGTAGAGTCTCGGCCTTCAGAACATGGGGTCCGTGGTTCGATCCCAGGTACCGGCAAACTCCCCTTTCACGGCACAAGCTTTTAGCTTAGTGTGAAAGGTGTATAAGGTTATATTTGGGTTTATAACAAACCCAGATATGTCTTTTTAAAAAAAAAAAAAAATATATATATTTAATTCAGAATATTAGTTTGAACAGTATAGGCTTTACGATTCTTTACAGCTGTTTTGATTACGTCATTCCTTTTTTTTACATAATTATTTAATAATATATTAGTGCATGTTTTGACCATATGCTTCAAAATTGAGTTTGATGAATGTCCAAGTTTACAACACATTTCTACAAGGAAAAAATCTGCTTTTTGAATTTCATTTATTGTGATATTTGTAACTACGTCCCGCTGGTTACTAATATCTAAAAACTTATTCTCAAATTCTGGAGTCAACAGTTTTTGAACTACAACATAGTTATACAACATAACATTTACAACGTCTGGTTGGGGAAATAACAAGCCACCTCGATCCATACTTCGTATTAACGAATAAGATGAATCGGACTCTAACGTTTTATCTAGAACAATTGACTTTGAGCAGTACTCGCATTTATATTTTTTTAAAGCCGATCGAGCACAGTAACCTCCAAGGTATGTCAGCACTGGAAGATATTGCTTGGCCGTTTTGAAATCATTTTCTTCAAAATTCTCAGTGAGTTCAGCAAATTCTAATCTAAAATCATTTGTATCTGATTCTGGAAGTTCCCATTCACAATCAACGCTATCAATATTAATTTGACCGTATTCCGATGAATGAAGTTTTAAAGGCAGCAAATCTTGCATTCTTAATTTGGCTTCTACTTCAAATATTTGCCGAATTGAAATTAAGTATTGAGAGCCAGCCATAGTTCTATATTATGGTTCTATATGGTAAGATATGTACGACATCTTTGTATTTTGACAGCAGACTCTGAATCATAAAAACGTGTGCCGTGGTAGCTGCCTTTTCACAATTATATGCTATTCCTAAAATACTTCCACCGCTATATTCTATGTAACTAATTCGGAATATATGTTATTATACTAGTACTACCTATAGTACACTGAGAAAAATACTAACGAAATTTCACAAAGAATCATTGGTACGTACTATCAAATTAGGACCAGCAGGGCTACTCTTGAATTCAATCAAGATTAGATTCGATCTTAAGATCAAGATTAGATTAAGACTTGTAGATGGTACCCCCGACGCAATCTAGTCTTGATCTTGATCTAATCTTAACTTTAAGATGTCTTAATATAGAGATGTATTTCCTAACGCCGTTATCTATGGGTACCAACATGACAATCACGACAACTGAATTATTAAAACTAATATATCACGTGATTTCACCGTATTTACACATTTTTTATAAATCTTATATCAATTTCTGATTAAATGAAATGAAAATGATATTATATAATGATGTATAACAGTGCAATTAATTTATAAATAATATTTTTTAAAACCTATGCATTGACACTATTTTTGTCTATGACATATTTTGCAATTGTCTATTATTATCTTACTGACACTGACAGTTATCAATGCTTGTTTTGCGATGTATTAGTTTGTTGTTTTTGCAGAAGTATTCGCGAATTTATTATATTAAAATGATCAGAAAGTCATAAATTAAGGTAAGTATGAAATAAGAATTGTGGAAACAATCATTAATGTACTTTGTTACAAAAATAATGCATTAAATAACATGTTTTGTTTATAGGTTTATTGGGACATTAACTTAACTAAAATGTTTTTCTACACAAGGATTAATGAATAATGTCTGCATATGATCGTCTACGAACTTTAAAGAGAAGCTCTTTTTTGTGTGATGAAGTAAAACAATTTATTTATTTGTTAACAAAGTATATGGCTAAATAGCCTTTACACTACAATAACTTAAAAAAAAATAACACACTTGGAACAAACACAATCAACATATAAGAGACAATGAATACATCATGACAATAGAAACTACTGGATATTCTCAACAGAAAGCATGAACCTTTGAATAAACCCGCTCACAGCACATTTGCTCATGGTGTACTCTGAATAGTTGAAATCAACTTCACGGTGATAATTCCCTATTACATGGAGTCGATTCATTGATGAATAATAGCTATAATTGGACGATGATCCTGTAGCATAGAACAATGCCTGACTTTTGGTGCTACAACTAGGGAAAATACACCAACAGTTGAGTAGGAATAAGTTGAATTAATTTTGATTTATAAAGTCTTGAACCATTCTCAAATAAATGTTGTATACTTATATGTTTTTAATTATTACCTTTATCATGAATGAATGAAAGAAACAAATATAAGGAACGAATGAAGAATGTTTTTAATTATTACCTTTATCATGAATGAATGAAAGAAACAAATATAAGGAACGAATTAAGAATGTTTTTAATTATTACCTTTATCATGAATGAATGAAAGAAACAAATAAAAGGAACGAATGAAGAATGTTTTTAATTTTTGCCTATATCATGAATGAATGAAAGAAACTTACAGAGCGTGCAAGAAAGAAGTGCGAGAGTGTACATGAAAGTTGCAGAATGAATGGGATGAAAATGAATGTGACTAAGACGAAAGTGCTGGTGTTTGAAAGAGAGATTGATAGAACAATGTGTGAAATGAATGTTTGGAGCAAGTGAACGGATATGTATGTTTGCGATGGATGGTAGATACGAAAGAGATATTGAAAAAAGAAAAGTGAACAGTGCACTTCGATCTAATAGCAATGTCTCGAACATGTTATTATAAAATATAAACAAAAATTATTATAAAATTAAAACAAAATGCTGGTGCACAACGCCATCCTCGCACCGATACTTATGTATGCAAGCGAAACTTGGACATGGCTGAAGAAGGACGAAAGTGGAATAAATGCAGTGGAGATGCAAACACTGAGAAGAATGGTAGGTAAAACATTGCAAGATAGAGTAAGAAATGAGGATATTAGAAGAACGAGTGGATGCAAGAAGAGTGTTGTTGATAGAATGCGTGTAAATAAATTGAGATGGTTTGGTCATGTAGAGCAAATGGATGGTGTAAGATTGACGAAGAAGGTATATTTATCTGAAAGAGAGGGTGTGAGAAAGCACGGACGTCCAAGAACCTTGTGGATCAAATACTCAAGGGTGGTCGCATGTTAAGTAAGAGGAATCGGCGTGCATGTATGAGAAACTGGATGAATGTAAAGGAAGCAAAAGAAGTATGTAAGGAAAGATCAACATGGCGTTCCGTTCTCTCTGCCTATCTCACCCGGGACACGGCATGAAGGTAAAGGATAGGATATATCATGAATTTATATATTATAGGCAGAAAGAATGGAGCCCCACGGAATATCTGGTTTATATGGTGAGGCAATTAAATTCTATTATGTGTGTTAATGAATGTGTATTACAGAGATAGAAGAAGTATTTTAAAGGTTTATTTGAATGAGAATATAAGGAAATTGGATGAATTATTGTGATACATGTCTGACTTGTGAATGCAACCTTTAGAAAGATGGATGTTGAATTGAATTAAACTCGGGTCAATGCATTGATGTATGCAGATGATGTGTACATTTTTGAAGTATGACAGATATCAATTAGTGGATAACTTTTGTCAAACATGATACTTACCTATTATAATTCAATGAATAATATTTTTTGTATGACAATTCATAAATACTTAATGCATTAAAAATGTACTATTCTTTACCCTCACGCCGTGTCCCAGGTGGGGTAGGCAGAAAGAACGGAACGCCATAAAGATCTATCCTTACATACTTATTTCGTTTCCTCTACATTCATCCAGTTTCTCATTCATGAATGCCGATTTCTCTTACTCAACACGCGACCGTCTTTATGAATTTGATCCAAGTGACTAAGCCACAATGTTCTTGGACTCTGCGCTTCGTCACACCCCCTCTTTCAGATACACACATCATCTACTTCATCCTTTCATCGTGCATTCGCTCATCATATCTTTGTTAACACACATTCCTCTCACATCCGCTCATTTTCATTTATTTATTTTGGTCAACGGAACACTACAGACAATACATATATGTTTAGTACAATAAAACAATGATCAACAACAAGTATACAATGCAATGTCCAGTTATAAGTGTTCATATATTATTCTGTGAAATTAAATCAAAGCCCAATTGGTTGTCATACATAATTCAAAACAATAATAAAAAGAAATTAAGTTTTGTTCTGTTCATTCTCCTGATATCCTCATTCTTCACTCTATCTCGCGACGTTTTACCAACCATTCTTCTCAGTGAACGCATCTCCACAGCATTTATTCCACTCTCGTCCTTTTTCAACCACGTCCAAGTTTCGCTCGTAAACATAAGTGTCGGTAACAGAATGGTATTGTGCACCAGCATTTTTGCCATGTTTGACACGATGAATCAAAATTTTTCCAGTTTTATAAGAATTTAATTGACAACAATAATAAAGGCAAAAAAAAAAAAAAAATTTCAAAATAAAATGTTTATTTATCTCAAATAAATAAATAATAAACAGTTAACATATATTAGGAATGTAGTGTTCATCACCTAGAGAGTAATTTATTTTAAAAGACATAAACGATGAGCTGGTGCCGATTGTAGAGGGAAGCTGGTTCCAAAGTCTAGCGGTGTGAATGCTAAAAGATGAAGAGTAGAAATCAAGAGCAATCTATTGTTCTCCGACCTAAGTGAAAGTCCACGCACTGCTCCAAATTGGAATCTTTATTTATGAATTCTTGAAATATTTATATAATTATTGTTTTGTTGTTGTTTTTTGTGTTTTGTTTTTGTGACATTTGGCATTTTATTTTCTCCGTCTCAAACTTTTTATGTGACGGATGTGTAGTTTCAATAAATTGTTTATTGAATGAACTTTGATACCATGAATTTTGACTGTTTTATCTGAGAATTCTTTATTATTAATTTTATCGTTTGACTAATATTGTGTACTTCTTCTTTTATTAATTGTAGCCAGTTCAATGCAATTATTTTTACTGGTATTTTGATATTTATTTTTTAATAGTGTAATGACACTATCTTACATTTTATACATTTTTAATTGCTTTTTATTTTTATACAGTATTAATTGTTGTTTGAATTTTGAATACCATTTTATAAAAGCTTTAAGCTGTATATATGTGTAATAAATAAATACGTATAATACTAATATGGACAATTTGTATTTGGCGCCTCTTTAATGTTCCGTGACCATTTCAAGGGCACCATGACTTCTCCTGAACAGCAATGTTTCAGTTTGCTAGCCTGAATGTAACAGTAGGTTGGTTTTGTCTTAAAGCCGCAGGTAATCTTTTCCAGGCAGTTGGCTCCTTGACGCTGAAGCTCCTATCTGCAAATTTGGAAATGTTTTCCCTGTTGGGTTCTACAAGTTTGTTGACAGTGGTGGAAGATGAGTGCAGTAGTCGCTTTAGAGTTTTGTTGATGGGACAGAGCTCAGCGAGGCATAGATGTGCTGCACCGTACAAGGCTTTATGAACCGTGAGGTACAGTTTGAAGTCTACTCTCTTTGAGACTCTCAGCCAATGTAGCTCCTTAAGCAGTGGTGTGATGTGTCAGCGCTTATTGTCTCTGTAAATGGTCCCATCAGCACCATTAAAGGCTATCTGGAGACGGTTGAGAATGATTCCAAGAATATTTTAACTAAATAATATCCGAATATAACCTGTAAACAAAACATATTATTTAATAAGGGGAAATAATGTATTATTGTGTAACACAAGCAAAAAGTATTTAGAATTTATTCTCCATTCCTCTCTATTTTATGCTAGTCAACATTTAAGAAAGGGACTCCCACCTTTTACCCCTGGATGTTTCAAGAACATCAGTTCTCATATCATCCAATTTCTGCTAGCCTCTTTACTACTACCATTACTATAGACATAAGACATTTGTATAGACATAACATAACACACATAGATATTTCACATAACACAAACTTAGATGAATCTTGTATTATGGGTACTAACGCGACGATACACACATATACAATGCACTAAACACATATACATGTAACACCCAGACCCAGGACAATTTGAAAAAGGTCATTCCTCAATCTGCCCTGGCCGGGAATCGAACCCGGGACCTCGTGACTCAAAGGCAAGAGCGTTACCTCCACGCCACACCGGCCGACTACACCGTTATAGCATATCTCACAACTGGGGTGGCAAGCAGACCAGCTGCATGTAATAAACTTCCAAGGTGTCCTCTTTGTGCCAACAAAAAATTAAAACATTCAGGATGGATGGGACATTAGTCTCTTTAATTCGGTGAATTTCTGCTATAGGTTATCCAATAGCATCCAGTTAGAAAATATACCAATATTGATGACCTATACCGTTGATATATTATACCCATCGTTGTATTTATTTTTATTATCTTTCACTGTACACTGTTACAAGATATTGTGGGGCATTCGGATATGAGCTAGGGGAGGGGTACAGATTAAACTTAATAATGATTTATTTTCTGCATAGTTGAGTTTCATAGCATTCACTGGGCGAGAATCATTCCCTTGTCCCAATATTGCCATCTGAGCCCTTCTATAATATCTTGTAACGGTATACAGTGAACGATAATAATAATAAAAAATACAACTATGATCATCAATTTATATCTTTTCCTAATGGGTACTACTGGATAACCTATTATAGAAATTAACCTTTAATTCTATGTACGTACCACAATTCATGTCCTCATTTAATCCATATAGGTGTTTCTTGGTCGGCATTTACCATTTCTGCCTATGGTCTTGCCCTCCTCGATGGTGATGAGCACACCGGTGCCTGATGTTATGGCCAATCCAGTTGAGTCGTTGTTGTAGTTTTGAAATAATATTTTTCACTCATCTTCTTCTAGCCCGCTAGACTTGAATCTCGAGGGGGTCCGAATCCATGTTTTAGCGTCATCTGTTACAGGATGG
This sequence comes from Athripsodes cinereus, assembly GCA_947579605.1. NCBI lineage: Eukaryota > Metazoa > Arthropoda > Insecta > Trichoptera > Leptoceridae > Athripsodes > Athripsodes cinereus. The sequence continues at coordinate 2,161,829 of OX388326.1, read as the reverse complement.
AGGCCTTGTATACCTCCAATGAATGAGAATATAGGACAGTAGTCAGATAAACAACACATACACTGTTCACGACAATTCCACAATGCATTATACGTTTTAAAACTAGTCGCACAGTTACACTTCAAAAAAAGCGACTCGGACAAAACTATCAATCGACAGCAAATTTTATTTGCGTAAAAAACACAGCAAGATAGGAAAAAAGTATTAGAAATATACTAAAATAAATATTATTCTAAAAAATAAACAATCTTGCGTTGTAAAAAGATGGAAAAACTATGGAAAAAGACTTTTAGATTGCTAAAATGTACCTTCACGCCAATCTTAAGTTTTGACAGCTACTAGATCGCTATACTAGACCGGTATTAAGATCGGCCTTGACAATTTTGTTTCAAGAGTACCGATTTCATACAAATATTAAGATCTTAACGAATTTTTAAGACATCAAACTAGATCGGTCTTAAATATTAGATTTAGACCGTGTTCAAAAGTACCAATTCGCCATTTTAAGATGCAAACAAGATTAGATCGCATTTAGATTGTGTCGGGAGTAGGGCTGCAGAGTTCGTACGAACGATTCACTAGTACAGATCTATTGACTTCGCAGCCTATTCATTGGTACATTTACCAACAACTTCTTCACAGTGACGTCATCAACTTGAAGTTCGTTGCAGAACGAATCGTTGGTAAGAATCAATTGATTTACTTGTCATACTTACGTAGGTACCTATACATGACCTTACTCGTAGCTGTCAAAAGTCCAATAATATTAATCGCGTTTAGTTGTAAAATGTGATCTATTTTCCTAATAACACTATAATTATTATTTGAAAAAATCTAGCAAAAATAATAATATTATTAGAATAATTATTCACATTTTACAAATAAACATTGTGATCAATATATAAGTAAAAAAAGTAGCAAGGAAATTAAAATGATTTCTTTTTATTAAGTTCTTATGTAATACAATAATTTATTAAAAATTTCAATTGAAAAAATATAAAAATAAGGACAATTTATAAAGACATAATAAATATATCGTACGAGTATTATAGGATTCTTCCAAAGGTCGTGCAGAAATTACAACTCTTTCTTCAGGGATGTTGAATTTTACTTTTCATCATTGCCAAAATTCAAAGGTGCTATTTCTAGATCTCTTCAGGGTTCTGGTTGATGATTGTCTTGAATGTGGTGAGGCTCCCCTCCCCCAGTTTTTATTCAGAGAGGACTGATCCCCCCCCCCCTGAGCATCAGTCATTGCTTGTGTTTTTTTTTGTAATAGCGTATTCATTTCACGACTGAATGTTTTTCTTTTTGTCTTCATTGTTATTGCCTCGATCGGTGCAATCGAGTGCATTTTGTTTTTATTTCTTTTTGTTGTTGGAACATAGCTGGAACATAGTGTTGATAATATGGTGTAAAATAATTTAACAAACTTCACTGGCTTGCAAACCATACAATATTCAAGTTATACTATATAATCTGTAATAGTTGTTTGTTTGTAATAAGTGTAGGTATTAACAAAATAAATAAATTGATTGAGTCGACGTTGATTTTGTAAAACTCCATTATATTGATATACAACACAACCAACTGTTCTTTCTGAATTTCCCTCAATAATTTTTGCATTATATAAAACCTTAGCTCTAAGAATATATTGTTATACCTACCTAATAAGACATAGTATTTAAGTAACAACACGGCCTATAGTAAATTTAGTTTGACAATGACCTCATAGGTCGAAACCTGGTAACTTATTAAACAAATAAACCAAAAACAATTTTGTTTTCATTATATGAAAATAAATAAAAAAAATAAAAATTCTAATCATACCACGTTGTTGCTCTACGGGAGTTATTTTATTTTGGCATTCTTCTCTGCAACTTTTTTCTATGGGAACAAAAATTTTTCATGCTGACAGTTGACCCTTTCTGTTTGAGTATGAATGCCCCAATTCTACTAATTTGTTTTCTACTAGCCTTTTGATAATTACATTTGACCTTTTTTCTGTAAAATTAAAAATAATATATATAACTAAAAGTTATTTTTGTAAACAAAAGAATTGAAATTAAAATAACAGGATTTGAAGTATACAAACTTTTGATGTTGATGTAGGTGACACCAAATCCAAAGCAACATTTTCACCAATTTGTTGATGTTCTGCAACATTCTGTAAAGTACAAATTTTAGTTAATCGTCAATAAAAATTTGGCTTGTTGATAAAACAATTATTGCAAATTAAACATCTCATACCAACTCATCATGGACTGGACTTTATAAAGATTCATTATTTGTTGAGCTGTAAATGCTTTTGATCTTAACATATATTATGGCACCACTTGTGTGGACAAATTTGTTAGTGTAGAAATTTAGTCGGATAAATGTAAGTCCCCAGATTTCCGAACTATCCAGGTGGACGGTGGGTCTCCTTCAATGTATATACTCAATCACAACCTCATTTGTTTCCTCCACAGTCTAAAAGTACAAAAATGATTTACTAAACCAAATGATAACTAATAAAGTTAGTTCATTCACAAACAAAATCAATGTTAGTCCAATATTACATACCAAATTGATGGTTGAAGTTTCACTTTCATTTCATCACATGGTTTTTAACATTAAATCCTGTAATCTGTAAAGCAAAAAATATTCATTAAATTAAAATAACCTAATTAGTCCTTCCACAAGCACTCAAGGTTAGAACAATGTTACTCACCAAATGGTTACTTGATGGTGCACTTTCATTCTGTAATTCCACGTTATTTTCCACATTGCGTTTCATCTATAAAGTAAAAACATATATCAAAATCATTAATGCTTTAAATCATACAAAAATAATAGTAAATAAGAAGAAATTACAAATTACAACCTTGCATTTCCATGACAGGTGATTTTTTCATCTCATAATGCACTATTATGAGGGATCTTGTTTTAAATGTGAGTAAATGTTTTGCAATGTCATGTTCTAACAATTATCCTCAATCCACTTATAAAAAAACACCGAAATACGAATACAGCTTGACAGAAATTAACAAAGGACAAAACACCGAACGGAAAATCGACGAATGTCATCGAATATTAGTGTTGCCATTAGAATAATTAATAATGACCAAAGTATTGTTTTTTTTTATCAAAATATAACACATTTTACAACCATTCAAGTGTATTCATTATATTAAAAAACAATAAATAAGTATTTAGTTATTTGTATAATAACGAAAATACTACAAATAAATAAAACAGTATTGTACTTTTGAAATACGTTTCGTCAATCATAATGTATTTTTATGCGTGTGGCAATTTCACAAGCCATAATGTACTTACCTGACTATGATTTTAAACCAACTAGCGCCATACACGGATGTTTGGGTAACTAAAAGATTGGTAAGCGCCGAACGAAGTAATTTAATGGTAAAAGCGAATTGATTTGATGTTACGTAATGTTGAATTTGATCTTTGTGTCATATTATATCAATGGTAAGGCGAGCAAAACAATTTATTGTGAAATATCAATTGAATTTGGAGATGTACCTTTTCTCAGTGTACACAGTATAAATACTACACTCTAGTCATGGGTAACAGATCACTTCGAGGCGACCCGACCCGTTCGGGTCCACTGATAGCAGTGAGCCGAACATATGATTCGGGTCACGGGTCTTTCCGGTTACAACCCAGATCTTTGTCTTTAGCTCGGACCCGTTTCCGCTGTAGGTACATACACGGGTCTTTCCCGTTGCAGCATATACCTGTGCGAGATTTTAAAATGTAAAAAAATGGATTGTACTCCAAGTTCAAAAATTGGACACTCGTAGCGTTAGTAGTCCGTTCCTTTGTCGACAGCCAACCCACAAAACAATTTGAAGATAATAAAACAAATATTTGCAACATAATACATTTTGTATATTTTAATATTTATTTTATACATCTTACATTACACATATTTAATAAGATACAATGTATTGAACTACAAAATGTACAAGAAATTAATAGTTGTACAAAATGTACATGGTGCACCTTTCCACTATTAGTTACAACAAATATTCAAAATTTTCGCAACACCTTTATTGAAAGAGATTCTTCATCAATTGCGGATACCGCAGAAGTCTGGGGACTTCCATTTAACCTTAGTAATAATTTTCTGTGTAGCGCCTAGCAAAGAATTGGTTTCCCTATCTTTTTCGTAAATTTTCCAGTGTTCTGTAAAAAGCAGGTATTTTACATCTTAAATTCTGAATGTCTTAATTTTTCATTAATAAATGTCTTGTAAAAGGCGGATGTTCGAAAAAAATAAAGACTTTTACATCTTTAATTCAGCGATGAGGTTTGCCATCCATTCTGCATGCCTTATACTTTTATTGACACGGAGAGGACAATCTATATGTTTATTACATGCGGTTAGTCTGCTGGCTTCCCCACTTGTGATATACGACGTGAACATCATCATAAAAATAATCGAAGTTTTGTTGCATTCACCTTAACTAAAAAATCCCCATATAATAAACACGCAAGCTGTCCTCTTCGTACCAATATAAAATCAAAACATTCAGGATGGGTGGCAAACCTTATCGTTGAATTTAAGAAATAAAATGTCTTTATTTTTTTCGAACACTTTTACAGGACACTCGAAAACTTACGGAGAAGAGTGGGAGACGAATTCTTTACTGGGGGCTCCACGGAATGAAAATTAACTCATTTAACTAACCCTTTCTTTTTTTCCATATAAAATATTATAATACATAAAAATTTGATTTGATGTTTACTTTCACATAGGTATCATATTAGTCTCCAAGCTAAGGAGATTGTGGCGTATTTGGTCATAGACATGAGAGAACTACTAACGCTACGAGTGTCCAATTTTTGAACTTGGAGTACAATCCGTTTTTTTACATTTTAAAATCTCGCTATACCTGTGTCTACGGGTCGGAGCTGTTTCCGGTGTTGATAGCTTATTGTCTATGATCCACTATGTCTTTCATACGGTATGGAGATTTTTACACTTAATATCTGAACGGAGTACTCAATAATTATAAGAATAATAATAATGACATTTATTGGCCATAAAATATTTATTTATTTACATAACAAACAACTGTATCAGCCTTTACAAATAATACAAATTAAAAAAAAAACAGTCAAGAGAAATAATGCATAAACAAAGAAAAACAATATAAATAAAGGAAAAAAAACAACATACTACCAATTAATTTCAATTAGGAAAATACTTTTTATTGTGAACTGTGCAAAGGTTTAGTTGAAATAAATAGTGGATAAGCTATTGATTAAAGGTAAACATTTTAAATGAAAAAGTATTGGTTTCATAAAATGTTTCGCCATGATATTTTTTTGTGAAATATTTTGTGTTTGTGTATTGTAGTATTATTTTGTGAAAAATGTTTTTAGAGACTAGCAAAACTTTGCGATACTTTCCAGCAATAAAACACAATATATTATTAGAATACGGATTTGTATGTATGGGAAGCGGCGTGATGGTATGTATGTATGGGTAAGTACAAACGGTCATTCTATTCAATTTGTGAACAAAACATACAGAACTTACGTGTCATTCGCTTAAACGGATCCTACATGTCATCGTCTCAAACAGATCTTTCGGGTCATCGGGTCCTCACAGATCCAACGGGTCTCCGCTCAAACAGATCATTAGGACCCGTAAGATCCGTAGGTGATCTGTAGACCCGCGGGTCAATTTGGAAGGACCCGAACATTTGACTCGGGTCGGATCTGTGTTACACATGACTACTACACTCTCACTCCGTGTCCCATGCGAGGTAGGCGGGTAACCAGAGAGAACGGAACGCCATTTAGATCTATCCTTACATACTACTTTTGCTTCTTTTACATGCATACCATTTCTCAAGTATGTACCTAAGAGTTGATCCATAACATAGCATAACATAACATAACATACATAGACAATTCACACAGATTGAGCTAGTCGCAAACTAAGATGAATATTGTATTATGGGTACTAACGCGACGATACACACATAATACAATGCACTAAACACATATAGGGGAGAGTGGGGATGTATGGGACAATTTTTTTCAAAATTGAATTTTAGAAATAAAAAAGCAATTTCTTTGAAAAAAGTACTTTGTTGATGAAGATACACAATTAGCTATGACATTTAATAATTGAAATTATAAGGTTTAGCATATAAAATGAGTTATGCGAAATATTATAAGACCATGACTTTGTCCCATTCCTCCCCACAGTGTGGAGGATTGGGAAACCTATATGGGAGGAATGGGACATTCATATAAAATATAATTTATTTAACTTATTTTGACGAAACGATTAAATTTTATTTCAAATACATAAATGTCTTGAATTGTTTTTGTAACGCCATGTTTTTGAGGTGTAGGTAATACCATTATTACATCCTTTGGTGATACTAATGAAAGATATTCCTGAATTGGGAACACAAAATCATTGGAGCCCTCTCTCAATCTTAAAAAGGTCAGCAATAGATTTTCGCTGTCGCCTATTATTTCTTCAATCCGACCAACATAATAAATTATCTTCTTTTACCCTTCAAATTTTACTAATATGAAATCCCCTTGTTTATCCGTGTATGGGAAATGTCCCATACCTCCCCCACTGAACTGTCCCAAACCTCCACCATAAGCAATAAAATGGTAAATGACATAATTTTATACGATAAGTTTTGGAGTTTGTTAAAACAATGCGTTAATATAACGAACAATTATCACAGGTTTAAGAGCAAAATATAAAAACGATCTTATCTTTGCTCTACTGTCTCCCAAAAGGATGGAATTTATTAATCATAATATTACTTTTTATGTCGAAAAATGATAAACAACTTTTTTTTTCGCCACACGCAGAAAACACCAACCGGCACTGATTTAACACTAAACAGACCTCTATTGACATCTTTTGACATGCATAAGAAGCAATGAAAAGTGTCCAATATTAATAATATGAGTACTGTCCCATACCTCCTGCGTCCCATACCTCCACACTCTCCCCTACATGTAACACCCAGACCCAGGAGAATTTGAAAAAGGTCCTTCTTCACTTTGCCCTGGCCGGGAATCGAATCATAATATGGGGTACTGTTCTCTCTGCCTACCCCACCTGGGACACGGTGTGAGGTTTTAGTAAAACTTTCAGATAAGAATGAGGGACCTGTCCTCCGCTGAGAACTCCTCGGGGAATCTGTCAGATTATCCTGTCATCCCATAATAATTATAGCCGTCATTATTTTTATAACAACACTCTTAAAAAAAAATAGATCAAGTAATTAAAATGATGACATTCAATTTTATTAAAAATACGAAAATAAAAATGCATACTTATTAGTGATGTAACGAATATTCGCAGATTTCAAAGTATTCGCATTCGTATTCGCATAAAAAATATGCAAATGTTTTGCGAATATTTTTTTGATAATAAAGATTTGGTAATTCGGCAAAAGTACCGAATACTTACCCGGTACAATGTAGGAAAAGGTACTGCAAGAAAATATTCTTCAAGAAAACCGAGGGTTTTTGAAATATTTTAAATTACTATGCCATTTTGAAAATTCGGCGACGGGGGGGGGGGGGGTAGAAATTATAATGGTTGAGCAATTGTACAAATTTAAGCAAGTCAGTATTCGGTATTCGCATTCGCATTCGCATTCGCGAGTATCCAAAATCACACATTCGTTACATCACTAATACTTATCAGGGATGTTGCGAATATCCGCATCCGCATCCGCAAATGCGGAGCTTCCGCATGTATTTAGACATCTGCATCCGCATCCGCATCCGCAATAATCGATGCGGATGTTCATGCGGATGCGGATGTAAGACAATTTGCGACAAGAAAGAAATGGGGTGGGGCCGGCGAATGGCGCGTGCCGTTCGCACTTGACATTAATCAATGGGAACGAAAAAATTGACAAGATCCGACACGTTTTTATTTTTGCCGGATTTATTTTATTTTTGCAAATAACAAAAAAGAAAAAAATATTTCGCCAAAAAATCCATAATATTTTTGTAGCAGCAATTTCGTCACATATTTGACAGTGGGGCCTACCAATTAAGATAGTTCCTACTTTTTTTCTATAACATCTTAAACATCCGCATCCGCATCCGCATCCGCGGATGTGAGCCTTCAAAAATCCGCATCCGCATTCACATCCGCGGATGTGTAAAAATCAACATCCGCAACATCCCTGATACTTATATAGGAAGAGTATAATACTAAGATACTTTTCACACTGTTGTATTAAAGTCGTCGACCGACACGCTGATCATACTAAATTTAAATCAAATGAAGGATAATTATATAGAACCAAAATATAATAACAAATACGAAAAGAGAACTTTAGAATATCTTCTTCTTCTTCTCGTGCCGTATCAGGTCCCCCCGACGTTGGCAATCACTCTGGCGAAGGCATCTCTATCTTGCGCGACCCGGAACAGCTCCCTCACATGTCTCATCCCGGTCAAATTTCTTATGTTGCGCAGTAAAGACGTTTGCCTTCTACCAGGACCACGCTGCCCCTCAATCTTCCCCATCAGTTTCAGCTGGAGCAAACTATACTTATCGCCCCGCAGAACGTGACCCAGATATGAAATCTTACGGTCCTTAACGTCCTTCAGCAGCTGTCTACTGCAATTGGCTCTTCTCAAAATCTCCGAGTTGCTGACCAAATCTGTCCATGGTATGCGAAGCATTCTCCTGTGCAACCACATCTCGAATGCCTCCAACTGGTTCATAGTGTGCACTTTCAGGGTCCAAGTTTCCGAGCCATACAGCAGTACAGACCACACATAGCACTTCAACATTCTCTGCCTGAGTTTAAATTTAATTGTCATTGCAGAATATTGATCTCATTTTGTTGAATGAACTACGGGCTGTTTCAATCCTTTATTTAATTTAGAATATTTATAATGTGCCTAAATTGCTTAATAACATGATGCCGACATCTATTAAGAAATGTGGTAGGTAAGATTGCAACAAAAAGGCTTGTCAAAGAATGGCTACTGAAATGTGGATTAAAATATAATTAAAATTATGTAAGTACTATAGTTGTTAAGTATATGCTTGCTGCTTTTGGTTAGGTTTAAATAATTTATGTATATATTGTTATTATGTAAAGGAACGCGCCGACAAATCTGTTTTATGGATTTGACGCGACTGTATTTTTGTATTTTATATTGTTTTACGTGAAAGAAATAAATGAATAAATAAAAAATAAATAAAAAGAGGTATTCTTATCTGTTCGTTAATTTTAATATTATATACCTATGTCTTAATAAATTGAATTTGATGATTCAGTGTTTACATTGTGAAACAACATTTAAAATTAATAACAAATAAAATAAATATAGGTAAGTATTGAGTTTTTCTAGTTACTTTATTATAGTGACCTAGGTTTCGACATCCAAACGAGTGGACGGTCTTGAGAAGAATATATGTAAAAGAATAAAATAGGTTTCGACATGCGGTGTCGTTTTGAAACTAAACCTCAAGGGGTTTTCAAACTAAACCTTAAGGGATTTCAAACTAAAATTCAAGAGGTTTTCAAACTAAACCTCAAGGGGTTTTCAAACTAAACCTCGAGAGGTTTTCAAATTAAGCCCCTTGAAGGGATTTCAAACTAAAATTCAAGAGGTTTTCAAAATAAACCTCAAGGGGTTTTCAAACTAAATCTTAAGTGGTTTTCAAACTAAATCTCGAGAGGCTTTCAAACTAAACCTCAAGGGACTTCAAACTAAAATTCAAGAGGTTTTCAAACTTAACCTCAAGGGGTTTTCAAACTAAACCTAGGGGTATTGATTAAGTTGAGTTTTTTTTTGCATAACTCCATACTAATTTATGTAAAAAAAAAAACAAACTGTTTTAAGCTTACTGTATTTAGAAAAAATAAAACAGGTGTTTTATTCTACTAAAGATTTTATTTTGTGAGAGAGACGTCTTTCGTCTTATGAGGACATTGTCAATCTTTGACAATGGATTGACAATGTCCTCATAAGACGAAAGACGTCTCTCTCACAAAATAAAATCTTTAGTAGAATAAAACACCTGTTTTATTTTTTCGATATGGAATTCTACTACCTACATAAACACCGACACAGTGAACTTACTGTATTTATTAATAATAGTAACCTGGTTCCGATTTATAAAGTCATTGTCAAACTCAAAGTTCATAAACGATTATGAACTCTGAGAGTTCATAAATGATTATGAACTCTGAGAGTTCATATTTGAACAAAGTAATGAGATGAATTAAATATGGCTTCACTCGATTGATAGATTTAAGACATGAAGCTATCGTATCCAACAAGTATCTAATATAAATTATACTGTGAGAAGGTAATCATTGTTAATTAAAATTTTATCAATCACCCCCCGATGTACAACAATATATAATAATAATATAATAAATAGTGATGGAAAGAGATGATGGTATGCGGGAGACAGCTGCTGTCTACTATACACACGTCAAAAATATACACCTGTAGCCTATAGTTATAGGTATGGCCAGCTATCTATCCTGCACGCGTATTTTGAAAGTATACAATGCCATTACGCACAGGTTGGGACTGCTCGCGTATAGTTTCATGTAGTAATAATAAGCATAAATAATTTTTGAAACTATACATGGTTATTACGCTCTAATCGTGTATATTTTCCAATAGGGTTCACTAAAAATTGTGCGAAAAACATACTGCACTAGTTTCCATTGCGGAATAATCGTGTACATTTTCTAAGCGCTACACAAGGCAACGTTCTTAGAATCTATACGCGACTAGTTTTCAAGTAGCCATTTCGATTTGTTGCTTTCTCTTTTTTTCATATATAATTGTTTTTATTTTTTTTACGTCTTTTTTTATTATTAATTTTTATTGCTTTTATTATCTGTATTTTTGTTATTTTAGATTTACTTGTTGTTACAATTTCTTAAATATGTCAACATGTAAAAGCGAAAATTGTAAATGTACTTAAATAAATATATTTTTTATTTTTGACTGGCATCTTTTTAAATTAGCACTTAAGTACTTAAACATTTGTGTTTCTTTTATATAATAAAAATATTTTTGTCCTTTGTTTTGTTTTATAATAAAAATATTCATAAAATATTATAATATATATTTTTATATACACGATAATAGCGTAATAAGCATTTATATTTACTAAAAATATTTATGCTTATTAATATTTGAAACTATTCGCGATAAGTCCCAACCTGTGCGTAATGGCGTTATATATTTTCAAAATACGCTTCACTGAATCAGCGTCAGAAAGTATACACGACAATTACGCAGAAATCGTGTATATTTTCTGAGCCTTTTTTCCGTTACACAATTTGAAAACATACATTGCAAGAACACAATGAATGCGTACTGGTATTGTATACTTTCAAAATACGCATCCTGCACCACGGCTATAAGTAGCCATCCGACTAGATTTATTAAGGTACTGTTTATTATACTAAAATACAAATTATTTACAAAATAATACATATATACTTTTTATTCATCCTATCAAGCATATAAATATTATGGATTTTGGCAAAGTTTTTTAATAAACAAAAATCGAGTTTATGTGGTGATTTTTGGTTTCAAGAAATGAGAAATTTTATCAAAAATAAGATATTTTAAATCGGTCAATATCCATGAATAAAACTGACAAACATTAATGTTGTTGACCGAAGGTACTTTTTGGAAGTCCATTTCAAGATAAAATTTAAAAAAGAAACACAATATGTAGTTAACTTCCAAATGACTTTTATTAACTTCGCGTACTAGTATTCGGAGACTCTCGACTCCATCATCAGGCGATTAGTAAAAAGTCAAAGAAAAAACCTTTTACTAATCGCCTGATGATGGAGTCGAGAGTCTCCGAATACTAGTACACGAAGTCAATAAAAGTCATTTGGAAGTTAACTACATATTGTGTTTTTTTTTTTTCAATTTTATCTTAAAAAATTGACAATTTGCTGCACTATTTTATAAATCTAGGTATCGAACTTTTCGAAATATTAAAAAAAAAGCATGAAAATTGTAGGATTCTCGTACATTGCCAGCCAAACACAACACCGATTTCGATTTTTAGAATTGTCCTTTTTTTAAATGAATACATTGAAGCTACTACTATTACTACTATTACACCATCACGGCATATCCCACAAGTGGGGTAGCCAGCAGACCAGTTTCATATAAAACATGCAAGCTGTCTTCTCCGTGCCAATATAAAATCAAGACATTCAGGATGGGTGGCAAACTTCATCGCCGAATTTAAGATGTAAAATGTCTTATTTTTTCGAACACCTGCCTTTTACAGGACACTCGAAAACTTACAGAGAAGAGTGGGAGATCAATTCTTCACCGGGTGCTCCACGGGATGAAGATACATTGAAGCTATGTTACTATAGTAATAATAGTTAAAATATCAATTTCCGATCATTCACTTGTTTGCTCCAATATTATTTGGCACTGACAAAGGTAAAATTCTTTCTATAAATAGTACATTATTCTCCAGTACCTATACATTTCAAGTGTAATAATATGAAGCTATTGCACTTAGTGCCTTGGGATTGAAATTGCACAAATCTTTTTTTTTTTTTAATGTATATATCTGGGTTTTTTTATAAACCCAAATACAACCTTATACACCTTTCACAGTAAGCTAAAAGCTTGTGTCGTGAAAAGGGGAGTTTGCCGGCACCTGGGATCGAACCCCGGACCCCTTGTTCACAAGGCCGCGACTCTACCTCCAGGCTACCGACGAACTCGTCGTAAATGACATTTGTGTAACTCGACAACATTTGTCGTAAAATGCCAGAAGAAATTAGAAACTATTGAATTTTGACTGATTTCAATAATGACTTTGAATTTTTTCGCAACTTTCCACACGAAATAATATAGGATTTGACTGTTTCGTTGGAAAGTGCAGTTTTAGTGAATTGAATCAGTCATTTGAGAAACAACATAAGTCAGGTTTTTAGCGTTTTTTTGTTTTGGGTCCTTTTTCTTGAAATGCACGTTATTCCATTAAGAAACCACGTGATTTTTACCTATTTGATACAAATTGAGCTGATTAACTTGGCCAGTCAATAGAAAAATAACACAATAAGTTAGTGACTTATGTTGTTACTAACTACACTAAATTTTTTCGTGTCAATTCACAGCTGACACTTAACGCCAACCGCTATAGTGATTTTTGATTAAAGTTGATATTTTCAACCGACGGTACATGGTGGAAATTCATGTTGAATTAATTAAAATAAAACACTTATTTGTAGTATATCCACGGTGAATCCAGCCTGATGATGAGAGCGGAAGCTCTTGAAAGCCGGCTCGCGTCCAATAAAAAGTCACCGTGGATATACTACAAGTAAGTTTTTTATTTTAATTGATTTTGGGTTGTTTAATAAATAATCTGGGATAAAAATATTGATTTTTATTCCCTGAAATGGGGTTCATTTGAGAAACAACATAAGTCAAAGGTTTTAAATTGACAAATTAATCTAGGTACAAATAAAATATTTTGACATAAAATAAAGGTTTATAATAAAATAATACACTGTAAGTAACATTTTTATATGAGTAAGATATCAACATTTCTTGTGATTTGATGATGAAACAGTTTTTTGTGATTTCTGAAAAGTTTGTATTGACTGACTTATGTTGTTTCTCAAATGACTGATTAAATTATTATTATTATTTATTTATTTATTTATTATTTTTCCACTACATTAATTTTATTTATTGAGAGAAATCTTTTTAGTCATTCAAGAACATTGTCAACCAATGCCAGAGATTGACAAGTTAAAGACGTCTCATTCAATCAAAAGTCAATATAGTGGGTAAAAACATTTGTTTTGAATTTTTTAAAGATTATTATGGCCTACTTAAATGGAAAAATGGATTTGTCCAGTTTTGATACCAAACCACACACTTCACCATTTAATCCATTAAAATGGCTATGACTAGCTTTTATATCCAATGCCAAATAATGTACCTGTATGTGTGTTATATCTTAGAATTAAAATAGATCTTTCGCTGTTTTTCCTAAGTTTTTAATTTTCGTACTGTACTGGACACGTATCTATTTATAATAATAAAAAAAATAGTTTAAATACATTGACACTACTACAAGCAACTATATCTCTCTATAAAAAAAGACTGCAATTTTGAATATTTGTAGAAAAGTATGTTAATTTATACAAATAGGCTAAGCATAACGAAATGACACAGAAACGGTGAAATTTTATAAACTGACACAAAAATGGAAGAGACTGGCAAAGAAACGGGTTACACTAACTTGGCACATCTGCCTTTGATTGAATGTGATCTGAATTACTCGGAGAAAATCTTGAGTAACTCCATGTGAAATAGTAATAAAAAGACGCTTCGCACAACGTCGTATCGTTTTCAAAGATGGTGAGTGACTGCGCGCGAAATTTTAAATGATCGTATGGTCAACAATGTTCGTAAATTTTTCTCTCTCTCTCTCTCTTCGATGGTGCTACAGACCATATCGAGCTATGCCTCCCGCAACATACGCCTCCAGTCCCCCCTGTCCTCAGATGCCGACTTCCAATTTCCCACCTGGAGAAGCTGCGCCGTATCCTTTTTGACTTCGTTCTCCCATCTCAGTCTGGGTCTTTGCCACTTTTCTCCTACCGCTGGTTTCAAGTCATAAGTAATTCGTTTAGGGACGTTCGTGTTCGGAATTCTCTGTTCATGCTCAGCCCATCGCAATCTGAGAAGACAGTCTTATATGGGTTGAGATGCTAGGGGCCTGATATACATGTATTATACAGTTCGTTGTTGTGCCGGATGCGCCACTGTTCCCCTTCCTTAACTGGTCCATATATGTATTCTCCTCAAGATCTTTCTTTTGAATATATCCAGCATTTCAGTCATCCTTGCCGTCAGTGTAAGCGCCTCACGTCCATATGCCAATACAGTTTTTACAGTCAGTCTTGTATATTGTTATTTTTACCATTTTTAAATTATACCTTCCTACCTAAGCTAAAAATTCTCATCTAGGTATAATCCAATTCGACTTTTCGGATTGTATAGAAAACCTGCTACTGTAATACGTATATTGGTTGGTATACACTAAAGTATAATAATTGTTTATTATTAGTCTGCGAGTTTGATAGCAGCTCCCAGTCAATTATCATTAAAGTTTTCATTGCTTTGAACACGGCATCGTTACTATTACGAGTATTACTATTATTATTAGTACTGTATTGATAGTAATATCACTTATAATCTGTACAAGTGATTCCCAAAGTGGTCCAGGTGGACCCCCAGGGTTTCACGGGAGACTCGACGGGGGTCTACTTTGGCATGACTAAAAAATGGGGGTTCACGAGTCGTAAGCGGGGTCTACGAATCCATATTTTAAAGTATCGGATTTTTGGTAAAAGTACCAGATACTTTATTCTTTAAGAAAACCAAGGAGTTTTTGAAATATTTTAAATTCCTATATCACTTTTTAAAATTCCGCGACGTGGACGTGGACGGGGTTAAAATTTAAAAATGTAATATTTTTAAAGTATCCGCCGGTATTGAAATAAACAAGAGTCGGTACAAATACCCGTTACATTGTAGAAAAAGGTACTGTAAGAAAATATTCTGTAAGAAAATCGAAAGGTTTTTGAATTATTTTAGGTTCCTATACCATCTCGAAGACTTAGCGACGGGGGGGGGGGGGGGTAGTATTGCAGTGGGTCCACCAGAATCAGCAGCAAAAGATTGAAAATGGTCAATGTTGCATACTGCCATCTGTGTGGTGATTTTTGAAGCACCTGGTACTGGCTACAGACATAAAAGGTTACGTGTATATAATACAAGCACACGTTGGATTCAGTCTCCTCTTCTTCAATACATAGTCAAAAGAATAACATCAGCATCTATACTGTTCTATTCATTTGTTACAAGTTTACATTAAATTCAATATTATTAGAAAAAAACAGTGTTTGTTCTGCAATCCATCTACTCATCAGTTACACAACTCAACATTGGCGATCGTGACACAACAGTCAATGAGAAAAAAAGTTTGGGAACATCTGGTCTATACTATACAACGCAATGGCACAAATGTGAGTATTATGGTTCACCGTTTTAATTCAAAATATTCGAAATTGTGAAACGTATCTACACTTAAACTGTTTAAAACATTATCAACGTCATTATGATACATTGAAAGGAACTCCACACATCCGGATATCTCAGGAGTTTTCGACTTCTATTTATCCGCATTTACGGATCCTCCTTTTACCCTTACACGAATAACGCAATTAAATATCCTATAATGAAATTATTTATTTAATTTATTTATTCATTTTTACTGTAGGTGCTTTGATTACACACAATTACATTAAAGGTATACCTACTGTCCACTTCCACAGCTCAACAAGTTGAAAATGTTGATTTAATTGATAATACACAAATCAACGCCAATTTTCAATTCCATAAGCAAATTCCAAATTCCAAAAAAAAACCGCGACATGCTCATCATACTAGATTTAAATCGAATGATGGATACTTAGTACCAAAATATAATAATAAATATGATAAGAGAACTTTAGAATATAACGTGCCTAAATTGCTTAATATGATGCCGACATCTATTAAGAAATGTGGTAGTAAGATTGCAACAAAAAAGCTTGTCAAGGAATGTCTGCTGAAATGTGCATTTGTATATAATTGAAATTTTGTAAATACTTTAGTTCTTAAGTTTATGTTCGATGCTTTTGATTAGGTTTAAATAATTTATGTAGGTATACATTGTTATTATGTAAGGAACGCGCCGACAAATCTATTTTAATGGATTTGGCGCGACTGTATATCTGTATTTAATGTGTATATTATTAATTTTCTCTATTAAAAAAAAAGCTCTAAAAAAATACACGGTGCCCTTTATATATTCAATATTTGATTATGGGGGAAAAATGTACCTATTTTCAATTACAAAAATATATATTATTTCGAATTAATTCATTATTGAACGGTTGAAAGATTACGTATATAAAAATCATTTTCTCTCATTGACTCCTAAATCCTTTTCCCTTTCCCTATGCATGTGCACGCTGCAATTTAATATGTTATACTTTTATTATTATGTGTCCGTAAGTGCATTGTTGCTTGCATGTATTCTTTTTCTTTTCTTTTGTTAACTTTGTGTTGTATTTTTATTTCTTTCATGACTGTTGATATGTTAGGATGTATATATGTATGCATGTGTTTTTTTAATTTTATTTTAATTTTAGTTACCGGGTTAGTTGGAAGACATCGCATTTTAGCGATAAACTCGCCCTCTGTACATTGAATTTATAATTGTTATTTTTATGACACTATTTCATTATGTAATATTGTAACAAATGTACAGTGAAGAATAAAATAAATAAATAAATAAATATATCTTTGACAGTGCAATTATATTATACTTGGTATATTTCACTTTCTGTTGTGTTTTTAAAGCTTAATATAAGTATGGGAAAATTACAAAAATGCCCTTTTCTCGAATATAAGACATTTCTGTTTGTTGAGGTATAGAACTGAGCGGTCTATATTATTTTCGGACAGAAGCATGGCCGTCTCATTGGGGCCCTTGGACACAATAACAATACTAACTTCTGAGATAATTTATTGGCATTGGAATTTCAGGAAAACTTAGCTTTTCTTTGTATCTCACCAGTAGCCTATTTTCAATAAATTATTTGCTTTTCAGAATAAGGTTGCATCCCATTCTTTGCGCTTTCGAGCGAGTGATCAAGGTAAAGCGCCCCTAGGCCTTAAAAGTTATCTTGTTCATAGATAAATGCTGAATATTCACTACAAAACTAGTTTTTAGTTATGAAATTTATTTCAAAAGTACAACAGACCATAAAGATGACATTTATCACGTCCGCTTGATACGTGTACCAACCTACTTTCGTGAATGTAGTTTCATTACAGTTCACGTTGTACGATAATAGCGCGATATTAGTTTCATCTCGGTTTTATGTTTTAATAAACGAGATACATAGTGTAGTATACAAAAATAATGTCGTGAAATAAGTTTCACAAAACAAAATTGGAATATGTTTGTAAATTTTCTTTTAAATTTGACAAAAAAAAAAGAAAATGTGGTAACGCATGCAGCACGTGTAGGAGAAATTCATACAAAATATTAAATAAACAAAAGAAACATTTTCCACTTTTTTACATTGAAATGGTAAACAAGCTGTAGTAGCTAAGCGTATTAAACAAAGTGGAACATTATTTTAATATTGGTTCATCACTTACGCAAACAAAGTCTTAAAAGCATTCTTAAACCACTCTACAGTTTGTGAATCTTTGGTTTGAAATAATAAAGTTATTTTAGATAGGCAAAACTATATAATATTTCTGTAATCTAAATACTAAGATTATTTCAAGTGAATCAACTTTAGTATCTCAAAACTATTCTAATACAAATCCAATATTACTACAAGTTTAAGGAGAAGAAAAAACACACATCAGTTAAATATTTAGGACGTATTCGGGATACAGTAGAGACGATTTTCTTGACTCACAGATAGTTTTTCGGTAGATGATGTTCTCGTCGCTGCTTAAACCCATAACTTTCCAATAATTTTTATAGTAAAAGTAATAGTTAAATGTCGATTAATTTTTATTATTTTTATTTTCTGACAAAAACATGATGTTTTTTTTTTTTATTTATTTGTTCCAAAATAGTACATACAAATAAACATAAAAAAACAGCAGTAAGGAATATATTGCCCCACTAGACTAAAATCTGTTCTGGGGCAATAATAAAATAAAATACAAATACAATTTACAAATGTAACAAAATACAGCTCTTTCATGTACACTTGAATACAAAGAATCAAAACAATTAAAAATAATAAAAATAGCACGTCATACGTCAATTCATTTAGTAAATGTGAGTTGGATTAATGTAAGAATTAGTCAGTTATTGTATTATGTTCGTCAGATCTCTCTCAGACTCCGTTCTGCCGCTCTCCATGAGCCATTTCGTTTTTGATTGATAGTTTTGTTTTTAGTGTTGTCTTTGAATTGGGTTATAAATTTTAGTGAATTAGAAATATAAAATTTAATCTCATAGAGTTTTTGACAATAAAAATAGTTTACAAAATGTCCATCGTGAAAGTAATAAAAATACATTGTAGTAACAAATTATGTAGTAAATGCGCTTTTTAGGTAATTTAATTACAATATAAATGATCCAATAATAATACGACCATTATTATTGACGTCGTTACGCAAGGGTTCCGTCGGCCTGGGTGTCCCTCTTTCACAATAAACCATTCCTATGACAACGACATCAGAGCGCAGGGAATGTCGTGGGATGAGGTGACGCGATTGGTACAGAGACGCTCTGAATGGAGAAAGCTGGTTTCTGCCCTTTGCTCCCGAGAGGAGCGATGAGGGCGATAATGATGATGATTATTATTGACACGGCAGTGAAAGTTAATAAACGTGATCGCATTCGAAACAACTTTAACTCTGCCACCTTGGATGATGATCCAAAGTGAAACAATCTGAATGCTAGGCAATATTCTTAGAAATGTAAACCATTTTTATATTTTACATGTAGGTACTATGAAAGTATTCCACGTACCTCTTTATTTTCATTTTTTTCTTTAAGCTACGTGCAAATTACCTATTGAAACACTTTAGGGAATACATAAAAGGTATAGCTACTATAGTCTCGCATGCGCAGGAGACATTATTTATTTATTACTAAGGTACATAGGTATCTTCTAGAATTTCGGGTTGTTTTAAATTTTAAAATATATGTCTTCCTTTCTACATTTTGTAGATATATTCTTGTCATATTCCCATCATAAGGTTTTCAACAGTGTCATCTCCCTATCAATGAAGACCTTCCTTTCTTCATTTCTAGACCTCTCCATTCCCATTTCAAGAGTCTCTTTGTCTACTTCTCATCTGGGCCACCAGCTACGTGACTTATCCACAGCTATTTCAATTCATAGTTTTGCCGATTTGTTTCGTTTTCTGTCTTTAAGTATTAAGTCTTGCGTTTCTTATTCCCTTCGAATCTTAAACTAATGTATTAAAAACGTCAATCCTGCGATTTTCTCTTTGTTGACAAGTTAATTTAAACTAGCTACTGCGTATAGTAAACAAATTGGCTGTTCTTTCTGCACAATCGAAAATAGGACATTTATGGGGTGTTCACATTTGGCGAATATCGCCTTGCGAATTTCGTTTGCATAAAAACATAATTCGCCAGACGCCCATTGATCGTCACACCTGTTCACACAGTCCACCGATATAGAAACGATCTGTCAGATGCGTTTAGATTTTGACGTTGTTTTCAAAATGCCGAACGTCGAGATGGAGGTCGCGAAGTGTTTATTATTAGCTGAAAATGTTATAGTAGAGGTTATAAGGCGCCTTTTAATTAAGGAAACAAACACCTCAAACCAACAACAAATATAACAATTGTTACGAAGCAGAAAACTTATAAAATTTATAGATTATAAAGTTTTTACCATAGTTACGGACGCCGTGCACATCTCCGCATGCGTGAATCGTTCAACCGGAGAAAAAAGTTGAAAGGTGGTCAACTTGAGACGATATCGTTTTTACTAGTTTTTATCGTTTCAGACAAGCTGTCATTTTGTTCACACGGTTCAAATGGCTCACGATATTTTGGTGTCCTGGCGATATTCGCCAAATGTGAACGCCACATTTGATTGTGTGGCGCTAGATAAACTTCATTAATGTTGAAATCAACATTATATTTTTTTAGAATGATGAGTTGTGAACCCAGTAACTTACAGAAAAGATCGTGAGATCTATTTTTCAACTATTCCTTGGTGGTGTGCAAAGAATAGTATTTTAATCAAGATCTTTTTTTTTTTTTTTTAAAAAGATATATCTGGGCTTTGTTATAAACCCAAATACAACCTTATACACCTTTCACACTAAGCTAAAAGCTTGTGCCGTGAAAGGGGAGTTTGCCGGCACCTGGGATCGAACCACGGACCCCTTGTTCCGGAGGCCGAGACTCTACCTCCAGGCTACCGACGAACTCTCTACCTTCATTGTTAACAAATCTTCCATTTGTAATTCCTTGACAGTTACACAAGTGTCGGATAACGAAAACCACATTGTTACAATAGTTTCGCAAAATGCGGTTTATAGTACAAACATAAATGGTGTATTTCAAAGAAACAATTAAGTACTCCATTTACACTGGTTATAAAGCCAAGTTCATGTTACAAAGTCAGTTTCACGTGTGCTGAATATGTGTTGGGGATCTCAGAGACATAGTTCGATGATATTCACCTGATATCCTGTTGAAGTTGAAACCGGTTTGTTAATGATAAATAAAATCTTGCTTTCTCTTGTCTTATTTTAAGCATTTCTTTTAATATGTTTCGACCAGATGTTGAGACCAGATTTATTTTAAATAAACTGTTTGCTAATCGGTAAATTTTTGTTTAAGATCTATTTTATTATCTTGTTCATTTCAAAAATTGTGAGCTATTCAGTACTGAATTTTGTGTGGTTTTGATAATTTGATAATAGTTCATTTAAGTTAAATATTTGACGGGGAGGATTATTGTGAACACAAGACGAGAGTTGAAGAGAAGGTTAGTAAAAAACTAAATAAAAAACCTTTGTGAAGCAGCGCATAAACGGTGAAACGGGCAATCGTACACACGAATCTAAGCAAGAAACCATTATCTCGAAAGTTGTTTCATAAAACTCACTTCGCAATCTGAACTGGGTTTGACAACTGAATAACTGAATACTCTGACATATGACAGGTTTTGAATGATATTGTTATAACATTCTGTGTTGAATTTATAATGATACATTAGAACAGTATTGTATGTAATCAGAACAACGAAACAGACAGATGTACTGCGGTGTGTGTATTACGTTACACACTTGAATATTTATGAATACTTAGAAATTATTTACTGCTTGTTTATTTACCTGGAGTTGTTGAGGATTTAAGTACAATAAATATTATACTTTTCAATGTTTCTTATTTACTGCTGTCTTTTATATCGAATGTCCAGTACCACAATTAAATAAGTAGAAATGTCTTATATGCGATGATTTGCCATTTTATTTAATTTTGCTATATTAATATTCGACCCATTGTTAGCAATAGCAGTGTGTCGAACATGGCAAAAATGCTAGTGCACAATACCATTCTGGTACCGACACTTATGTATGCAAGCGAAACTTGGACGTGGTTGAAAAAGGATGAGAGTGGAATAAATGCTGTGGAGATGCGTTCACTGAGAAGAATGGTTGGTAAAACGTTGCGAGATAGAGTGAAGAATGAGGATATCAGGAGAATGAGAGGAGTGTTGTGGAAAGAATGCGTGTAAACAAGTTGAGATGGTTTGGACATGTTGAGCTAATGCAAGATGAAAGGATGACGAAGAGGATGTATTTATCTGAAAGAAAGGGTGTGAGGAAGCGCGGACGTCCAAGAACCACGTGGCTTGATCACGTGGACCAAATTCTTAAGGACGGACGCGTGCTGAGTAAGAGAAATCGGCGTGCATGTATGAGAAACTGGATGAATGTAGAGGAAGCGAAAGAAGTATGTAAGGATAGATCTATATGGCGTTCCGTTCTCTCTGCCTACCCCTCCTGGGACATGGCGTGAGGGTATAGTATAGTATAGTATATATAATGCTTTAAAAACACAACAGAAAGTGAAATAGGGATACTTTAAAATAATGGCACTGTAAAAGACATACGTAGTATTTGTTCCGTAGTAAAACAATTCGAAATAGGTATATATTTGTGGAATTGAAAATAGATAAATTAATTTATCCATAACTAAATATTTAATAAATAAAGGGAAACGTTTTTTTAATAGTTTTTTGATTGTGGAATTGGAAGAGAGGCGTTGATTATGTGTATAATTTATTAAATCAAAATTATCGATATTTTTAATATATTGTATATTATATTTCGCTATTTCGAGAGCACAGCGTGAGAAACAATTATTTGTTTCACTCACCGATATGGTTCGATTACATAGACAGTTTTCAGAAGTATAAAACTGACGTAACTAATTATTATTTTCAAAATATGTAAACTGACATTGGGCAATCATTGGTTCGTTGGAAGAATGACATCAATTGGATTTCTGTTTGTAAAGATTTGTTCTATTGTTGATATTGATTTGTGTCTGACTATCTTGAGATTTATTTTTTTTTATTTTTTTTTGGTGAAATGACATTTTATATCTTTATTATCGCTGATGTGAATATTTTAGATAAACTTACTTTTCGAATTGTGTCTTACTCTGTTTAAATTTTATCTCTTTGACGTGCTTTTGCCAATGTTTTAAATATTTACTGACTTATTTTGACACACCATAATTGACTCATTATAATATAGACCTTTTTTTGTTAATTCTTATTTTTCTATTATTATTTTGATCTTGACTTATGAGTTTGCAATGTACCTGTGTGATTGTGTATGATTGTTTTTTTGTTGTTGTTGTTGTTGTCTGTCATACTTTTTTTTTGTTAACATGTAAATGGCTCACGCCGTGTAAGATTTTAAATAAATAAATAAATAAATAATTATCGTTTCATGTTTTCGAATGTCCTGTTAAAGTAATAAATAGGAGTCCTTGGACTCCTGAAATATCCGAGAAATGAAGTTATGTCCTGTTTAAGGCAGGTGTTCGAAGACTTTTACAACTCAAATTCAGCGATGAGGTTTATTGCCACCCATCCTGAATGTCTTATTTTTTGTTGGCACAGAGAAGACGGCTTTGCATTTTTATTATATGCAGCTAGTCTGCTGGCTACCCCACTTGCCGTGATGGTATAGTAGTATAGACTGTAGTAGTAGTATTATTATATTTACTATCTACCAAATACCAACAGTTTTTTATTTTTATTTATTTCAAATTTTCATTTTTATTTCAAATACCGAGTTCGTCGGTAGCCTGGAGGTAGAGTGTCGGCCTTGTGAACAAGAGGTCCGTGGTTCGATACCAGGTGCCGGCAAACTCCCCTTTCACGACACAAGCTTTTAGTAGCTTACTGTGAAAGGTGTTTAAGGTTGTATTTGGGTTTATAACAAAACCCAGATATATCTTTTTTTTTTATAAAAACTTGCGTTAGATATCCACTTCTGACTTATTTCGTCTTCATAATTGTATTGCAGATTGAAAGACACATCGGATCATATTTCACAAATATTTGGGCTATGTCTATGAATGTGAAATGTTTCTTTTTTTGCTGGCCATAATGTGGTTTAATTGATACGATGATAACCCACCTCTATTTTCGGGAAAATCGGTTCTAAAAAAAACTAATCAAGAAGCAAAAACACTTCAGTCCAAATTAACTAAAATAAATCACTTATTTCTAATTACAGGTGTTTTATTTTGTTAATTTTTCCTTCATAAAATATATACTTATCTGGGTTTTGTTATAAACCCAAATACAACATTGTAGTGTATGGACTTTGAACACTGCAGCTTAAAGTTGTACCTTGGACTTGTTTACAGGTTAAACAAGGGATAATGAGTGAGTAGCAATACTCAATTGTCTATATAGGTTAGCTTCCTATAGGGAACGACGCTCACTATAGGTACGACCTTGACTTGCACTGGTTCGCTACGTGATTGACTAAGTTGTGTTCGACATTATAAGTAGGATTTATTATTGAATATATATATTTGTGTTAATATAAAATCAGTGTTCGTTATTGAAAAGAACCTACATATTGTAAATAGGCAAAGTTTACAATAAACATTATACACCTTTCACAGTAAGCAAAAAGCTTGTGTTGTGACAATTTAAAATGAAATTCCACTAAGTACCGTATTGATTACACTTCAGTCAATTTGAATCAATCAAACGTCTTTATTTTTTTTTATTTATTGATTCTTAACTGTACATTGATCACAATACATACAATTTTATAGAAAAATGCAGTCAAATAAGATATTATCAATAAACAGAAGGTGAGTTTATCACAGAGGCGCGATTTTTTCCAACTAACACAAAATTTTAAATTTTCCATTAAGGCGGATTGCACAAATAGTTAGAAATTTTAAAATATTGTAGATATCTGACCAACTATAATTTGACTAGAATGAGTTCCAAACTTACTTTATTACATACTGTTGAGATGCAAAAGCGCTTCTTTCCAAAGATTATTTATACAAATTATTATAATGATAAAAATAAATATTAATTAGGAACAAAATCAAAACATAATTCAAAATAGAAACATGCCGTTTTCTCAGTTTTATGTTCTATGATCGATAAGCCTTTTCATCAAAATCCCTCAATTAAAAAAAGTAATATTATTTGGGAACTTTTAAATTAGAATATTGAGGCAAAATATTAAACTTTATTAAAAACAAAATTCCAGCAAACAAACAAACAAGTATAATAAACAATTTAATTTATTTATTTAGGTTTTTAATCCGCTTACAAAGAGTATTAAACGAAAATTATAATTGGAAATTCCTACCATATGGAAAGCACGGTTAATGTCGGGTAAATCACTTAAACTAATTGAAAGCTTTGACATCAGATATATAATTACGTTTATTGCTAGTTATCATATAAACTTGTGGATATAGGCTTTTTAGAGACTCTTCCACAGTTTTCGGTTTCTATAGCAGTTTCCTCATAACCTGGACAATGTCATCGGTCCATCTTTTACGAGATCTTCCTAGACCTCTTTTGTCTTCTCAGTCAAAAAAATATATTAACGATAGTAAGTTATCCTTCAGATAAGTTAGTTAAGTTTAGATAAGACAGTTGAGTAAAGATAAAATAGTTGGAAATTTGGGTTATTTTAATGAGATCGTGCCTTTGCGATAAACCCACCCCCTGTATATTGATTGTATTAAATTGAATTGTATTACTCTATGAAATTGTTTGGAATCAATATAATTATAGTAAAAAATTAATAAAAAGTTAAGTTAAGATAGGATGGTTAAAAATACAAGCTTGTTCCGGGCTATGTGGCCGTGGTCTTGTTGGCAGAAATTTTCTCGACGTTTCGCCTACAGCTGTGGGCGAAACAACAACATTGGCGAACAATTAGATATGAAACTGAAGTGGAGATAAGATTAGATTACAAAGTTAAGATAAGAAATTAAAGTTCACAATGGGCTACTTGCAGATTTTTTTTTATTACATAATATTGTAAATTAGTATAAAAGAAACACAACCACGATTTATTTTAATTTCTCTTGGACTATTTTCTTAGATATTAGCTTTTAAAAATTGAGTTTTCTCGGAGTAATCATAAACAATATGGCTGCACTGTGACGTCACGGAGTCCGGTGAACCATAATAAATTTCGCACCACAGATTATAATCTCATACGCACATGGGACTCCGTGACGTCATCAGCTGTCAAAAGTCATTTAACGTGTTTTGCCAAACGTCAAAAATTATGGATTTTATTTTTAGAAATCCTCCATAATTAAGATATTTAAAAAATTTAAACTGACATGTTTGTGTTTTCCGTTCGATCATTTTTATTAAAATCCCCCACGACTTCAAGTGGCCCATTAGAAAGTACAAAATTCATCTATGTTTGGGACTAGCTCGTGAATTATCTGTGTATGTTATGTCGTTTGCTCCCAAAGTATATAAACCAAGTGTCTTCTTCATGTTTATACCATCTTGGCATGTTCATAATAGTAAATAATAGTTCTAGTAGTACTTAATCTGGGGACTTCACAGGTTTTATGTCTTTTTTTTGTTAAAGAAATTATTTTGTTTTACCAAAGATTAAAAAAAGTATATTTTATAAGTAGGTACTATCAGTTGGTTACTTTGTAAATTTTATATATATAAAACTTTCTTGTAGAAAGAACTAAAGTATTAATAAAATTATAAGGTGCATTATTTCAGTGTGCCCTCATTTCAGGGTGACACTTATCCTAAACTAGCCCTTAAATTGGTTGACTTTTGCTTTTACATTCCATACATTTTTAATATTTTACATATTAGTGCAAAATGTTTGTGAAATATTTATTTATTTATTTCAATCAATACACGGCATTTGCCTTTTACAATACATATGAAATAAACATGAAACATTAAACAATCTTCAAATATAAAAATAAGAAATAGCACTGCTAGAAAATTTTAAATCAGTGTAAACAACAAAACAATCGGCTTAACACAACAAAATGAATTTTATTTAATAGAACAAAGGTAGGTACCAAAACATTAGCGCGTTCGTATGATCATGTATGTATAATTATTATACAACTATGGCAACCCACCATCAATATTGTACATCCAGGTGCATAGTAATCATACTTAATTGATTTATTTTCACCTCCAAATTTGTTAAAAACTGTGTGATTTTTTGTTTGTTTTTTGATATAATGTTTGTAATATTCATTGGTTATTATTTTCTACATTTGACGAGTCCAAGTGTCCGCAATATAAGGACCTAAGGACGATATGAAAAAATATAATATAAATACATACTTATTATACATATACTATTGAAGTATACTGTAGTTTATAGGATGTAAAAACGATCGATTTTTTTTTTTTTTAAAAAGATATATCTGGGTTTTTGTTATAAACCCAAATACAACCTTATACACCTTTCACAGAAAGCTAAAAGCTTGTGCGTCGTGAAAGGGGAGTTTGCCGGCACCTGGGATCGAACCCCAGACCTCATGTTCATAAGGCCGAGACTCTACCTCCAGGCTACCGACGAATTAAAACTTGATAAAATTTTATTTATCGATCGACGGTTCCTAGTGGAAGTTTATTACAATAAGAAATTGAAAATAGAGAAACTTTTAATGTTGTTTGTCCCTTATCTTTCTATTCAAACTTCACTTTACATTGCCTGGCGACGAGAACAGAAGTTTATTCAGTTAAATTTGATTTTACATCCAATGATCTTCAATATATCTTGCCTTCTCTAGTTTTAAGTATTTTATTTCTATCGTTTTTTATTTGTGTTATGTTCTATCTAATTTATTTGAAGGTCTTATTTACTTTAAATAACTACTTTCTAATTTTCAAATTGTTGTTTTTGATGTATTTTGATATCTTATACATTTCGAATTGTTGTGAGCTATTCAGTATCTACTGAAATTTGTGTAGTTTTGATATAATTCTTATGACTTTGATAGTTTTTTTAAGACTTAAAACATCTCTGGTAAATTTATGAATTTTGGTGATTTATACATAGACATACTAGACTTGCAGCGCGGTACATTTTTTCGGAATTTTAGTGTTCCAACATCGATGACTACGAATTACATATATGGTTTTGATATTTATATGAAGCGCCGGCGCGCGTTGTTCGTTACCGTGACGTCACAACAGAAATTTACGTAATAACGCTTTTTACCAACTGTCAAATTGTATTTTGACTACCAAAATGACACTTTTTCTCAAATTTGTTCGTAGTCGAACGACTTCATAACGCTAAAATGTGTTTTGACTAGGGATGCTGGAAGCATTAGTAATGTATTGTCTTACAACCAACGTCAGTTTAAAACAAGATGCAAAATTTGATTGGCTGCATGACCGATTCTTTCTTTGAATTACCGATCTAGTATATCTTTGGGTTTATACATTCTACAAATTAAGAGTTAGCTCAATTTATGTGTCACCCTAAGAGCATATTGAAACATTGGACTAAGCCTTTCAAAATTACAGTATTAATTTTTATTCATGAAGAATTAATAAAAGCAAATTGTAGGGTATTTAGCAACAATGTTACAACGAAAATTATCGAAAAAAAGTAACAACCGTATTTTCAACTCATTCATACCATCACGGCTTTTCAAATTAACAGTGTGAAGGAATTAATATGCAAATCGTCCTTATCGTGGCCATAAAAAGTAATACATTCAGAATGGGTGGTACATCTCTTCGCTGAATTGGAGTTCTTAAATGACCCCGCGGAGTCCTCGGTAGAGAATAGATCTCCCAATCTTTTCTGTAAGTTTTCGAGTGTCCTGTAAAAGGTAGGTGTTCATGTAATCAATTAACATCTATATTGCAAACGATGAGGCTTATAACCTTTTATTTTTTGAAAAAGATATATCTGGGTTTTTGTTATAAACCCAAATACAACCTTATACACCTTTCACACTAAGCTAAAAGCTTGCGTCGTGAAAGGGGAGTTTGCCGGCACCTGGGATCGAACCACGGACCCCTTGTTTCGGAGGCCGAGACTCTACCTCCAGGCTACCGACGAACTCTATCCTAAAATATCATATTTTTTATTGGCACGGAGAGGACAGGTTGCATGATTATTACATGAAGTTATTCTGCTGGATACCCCTCCTGTGGTATGCTGTATCGCTGAGTTTCGAAATCCACTATAACACAATTATTAATATGAATTTACACCAAGAACCGTCAGTCGATAAATCAAACTTTACCACTATAATACATTTTGTGATTTTGAGAAATGAGTATTAAACGTACTTTCCTGATGTCAAACAAGTTTGCTAACTATAAGATTGTTTCAAAAGTTCAATTTTAAATATATTTTGCCATTGAATAAAAATAACGGAGGCGCTATTTTCACCCATTTTTTTTTTTTTTTTGTATACAAACAAAAATATTCCGCGAAAAAGTGGTTATTTCTACCCAAAGTACATATGTACCAACCACAGATAACAGATACCAACTATTTATTTGACGTTTATACTGTCATTAGACTTGTGTGACGTTTTGTTAGTAATTTCTAATTCGTGTTTTAACTTTATTTTGTTTATATTAACGGATATTTTTATTGCATTTAATTTTCTCTTAAATATTTTCTACAAATTGAGTGTTTTTAAGTCGTTTATGGGTTAAATTTCTGGATTATAAAATGAATTATATCAACATGGGCGGCAAAAAGAAAACCTGACAAAAGCCGGAAAGAAGTGTTTTATGCCATAGATTAACCATAGAATAGTGCTTTCACAGTTTTTGTTTCATTTAGGAAAAGGACAGAAATATAGAAATATATTTATTTACCTCGGGTTGTTTATGGTAAAAAAGAAAAAAAAAAAAAATGGGTAGAAATAACCTCAGCCTAAAAATAAACTGTTCATTTTATATACAAAAAAATAACTCCTATTGGTCGGTTGAGTTATAGAGGATATTAACAGACACATAAAGGGATATAGCGGAATTCTTTTCACGTCATCACTCTTTTTATTGTACAAATAGTGAATGTTTTGAATGAAACAATTTTCTACGGTTATAGAATATTTAATTACGAATCTAACGACATAATATGGCCAATTCTGAATCATAAAATAGTTTAGTTGCACTAACTAAGTGTAAGGAGATAGTTGAGTCATAATATTTAGTTCAAATTCGTATTCACAGTTTTCCGTACTAAAACTAATTTAGTTAGCTAGTTCATTTTGGCACCTTAGTACAACTATAAATTTCGAGTATCTATGGATTTCGTATTCAGAACGAAATTTTAGTTGACATCTGACAACAGTGACAACTACAATTAGTTGTATTTGGCAGAATTTTATACGCGACTTTTAATGTGCGAACATTATTAGTTGCTGTCATTTTGCCGCAGAATATTGCTATATTTTGGTTTAAAGTTGTTTTTTCAATTAAAAGTAAAAAATGGATATTTTTAGGGTCCTCGCAACTCTTGGCATCTATAAATTGTAAAATTATACCAACACCGACGCAAATGCGAACGTCAAAATATACCGGCAAATCTGGCATTTCACAATTTTCACGCGCGACAACTATTAAATTGTCGCCAGAAGTGTAAATCGGAACCTTTAAAAACATTTTTTATTGCAGCATCACCGACTAATATTTGTTTGTCCCATAGATTTTACCGTTTGCCCTTAGTGGTTATCGAGTTTATAGTTGTTTATAGTTCGTAACTAATAATGAATACGAATTTGTACTTTAATGACTAATATTAGTCAACTATTATTAGTTAGATTAGTTAGTTCATCAAGATTCAGAATTGGCCCTAATATATAGCTCGATTTTCGTGAAAATGTGTTATAGCGTTTTTCGAAGTTCGGCGACACGTATATAGTAAATATCTTTCCTAAGTTACGAAAAGGGATGTTAAGGGTGAAAATGAAAATTACGATGATAAAATAATATAAATCACTTTTTTTTATAGCACACAGTGATTCTCAACAATTGCTTAAACGAGCTGTGCAGATAAAAACTGTTGCTTTTCGTTTATAACAACTACATACTGCGAGTTGGATACGTGTTTGTAATTTGGGAAGGACTGTTTTAATCGCTTTCCGATACTAATAATAAGCGGCGTTGGACCGAAAAGTTTGGGAAGACCATCATTAGCAGAAAACAGGATCGGAATGGATATTAGTATGTATTCAATGATTTATTATGGAAACTAGTTAAGAACCCGGATTTACTCAGTGAATAATACACAAAAAGACAGCGCCAACTGAATTTAGTCTTTAGATCCTTTTTAGTAACTTAGGAAAGATATTATAATATACTATACCATAACGGCAAATCTCACAAGCGGGGTAATCAGCAAAAGAGTTGCATGTTATAAGCATGCAAGCTGTCCTTTCCGTGTCAGTAAAATATATGATATTTCAGGATGGATGATTATATGCTTTATTATTTGCAATATAGATGTTAATTGATTTTTATTTTATTTTATTTTTATTTTTACAATATTAAAGTATCAAACAATCATAACATAACATGTTAACAATTAATACACTCATCATGTGGACCAGCGAAGATTCCACTCTTACCAGAAATGTCTTAGTCTTGAGAAAAAAAGTAAAAGTTAAAATTTTCTAAAAAGTCAAAGTAAATTTAAAAACAATAATGATACAATATTTAAAAATAATACAAAAATATAAAAGTAAAAAATCCCAAAATACTAGAAATCAGTCTTTCAGTCTCATTAGTCTTGAGAAAAAAAGTAAAAGTTAAAATTTTCTAAAAAAAAATCAAAGTACCTACCTAAATCTAAAAAATCTAAATCTAAAAATAAAAAATCCCAAAATAAAATAAAATAAAAATTTATACGAACACCTGTCTTTTACAGATCGCTCGAAAACTTGCAGAAAAGAGTGCGAGATCAATTCTTTATTGGGGTCTCCATGGGGTCATTTAAGAACTTCAATTCAGCAAAGAATTGTGCCACCGTTTCTGAGTGGCTTACTTTTAAATGTCCTCTCAATGCCAACAAAAAAATTAAGATTTTCAGATGGGAAGCAAACCATACCGCGGAATTTAAGATGCAAAATGACTTATTTTTTCGAAAACTTTATTGCAGGACATTCAAAAACTTATGGAAAAGAGTGCCAAACTAATTCTCTGTCGGGCGCTCCACGGAACGAATTTTGGATTTTTTAGAATAACTACATCTTTAAAAAATATTGAGAGATTGGGAGATAACTTTATCGCTAGAATAAAGATTCTCCTTTGATTCTGTTTCTTTTTGATGATACCTATCTATTGTTTTTGTTGACTTGGCATTTCTTTGTTTTTTTTTTTGTTTCCTTTTTTTACTTTTGTTTTTTCATTTTTCCTGCTGAGACCGCCTTGGCCAAAAGCTGTTATGGTCTCAGTGCAGGGAGATATTTTTAGAATAATAATAATAATAACCACTCGTAAACATACACACCTAGGTACATTTGAACAGATTAAAATATTTATATCATTATCTATCGTTAGTAAGTTCGATTAGTTTTGTGTTATTAATAGCACAGAGGGTTAATGAAATAGATTATATTATGTATTATTAATTCGTAATACAGTGCACGGTGATTATTTGATAAATGCGCCATCTGTGCATTGAGTTGCAAAGGGACTTTTCACACAGTGCAATGTCAAATTGAAAGACATTGGAATGGATAGAATATTTATATAAATTCTTAAAGAAGAATATAATATAACGGCTGGTGTGGCGAGAAGGTAACGCTCTTGTATTTGAGTTACCTGTAGGGTTACTCTTGACAAAATCTAAATACGGAATGGGGAACATGCATGTGTGAGGAATATGAATAAATGTTATCAATTCATATTAATAAATATACGCTGATCACGAATATTCTAATAAGATACCATAAAATAAAACTTTTCATTCATTATTTTCATTTTAAAAATCCATATTTTCTGTTATTGAATTAGTCCGGTGTGACGTCGCTAGGCGCTATTTTGTATTGCCACACATTTCACTCTTAGTACTGTTTGTAGCGGCTGATATTGTCAAACACTGCTCTTCACAAGTGGATCTTTTTGCGGCGAAGTGCGAAAATTGCTTTTTTAAATGGTGATAAAAACCTTAAAAATGCACATTTAAAAATATAAAAAGCACCATAATTTTTCTAATTTCCTGTACTATTTTTTGGGTTGAAAATTTTTTTTTGTGAAAGTTCCCCATTAATGTTAACCATATGACGCACGAAGTGACTATTAGTCAAAAATATGTGCATACCGATCTCGCGGTTGCGATAGCGCGGTATTTTTGACCATAGTCCTTTCGCACATCGTCTGATTAAGATCAAGACTAGATTAAGATCATATTTAGGTTGTGTCAAGAGTAACCCTGCAGGTCCCGCGTTCCTTTTCCCGGTAAGACCTGGAAAAAATTAACTATGACCTTTTTTAAAATGTTCTGGGTTGTTACAAGTATTACATGTATGTGTTTAGTGCATTGTGTACATTATGTAAATCGTCGTTTTCAATCCATAGTACAAGATTCATAATATTATCGTATGTATTTTGGAACTAACTCTAAATGTGTGACCTTTCTATAAATGATATTTTATGTTATCCATCATAGTCTAATACCCTAATTGGTACTAAACCTTTTCCCAAAAAAATATAACAATCTTCTGTAAGACAAATGATTTCATGAATAATCACCATATTGTAGATGTTTATTACACCCCGTTAGCCCGCTGGCCACCCCACTTGTGGAATATGCCGTGATAGTAGTAGTAGTAATAATATCAACTTATTTATAACTATTAATTATTGTTGAGGGTGGGTCTATCTCACATGAAAACCTTAAACACGCCACTGAATCATCTTCTATGCCGTGCTATCGCTAAAGTAGCATTCACATTGCTTCACTTTGGATGATCATCCAGAGTGTCAGGGTCAAACATGTTCATCGAAAGTGAACACGTCTGTTCACATTTGTTCATCCTATGCTTCCACTGTCATGACAACACTCACGGTCATGTTGTATGTAGTTTGACGTATTTTCGTATATAAAAATGAAAATAACTCTTACCAAAAATTAAAACATATTGATATAATTTTGACAGCATGATAATTTTGTACATGATTCTGACTTTCAATACAAATTCATAAAGAATAAGACAAATACTCACAGAGGTCCATACAAAACCTGACTCGTTTACAAAAGTGAGGCAAAAATCTATGAATTTTTGACAGAACGGTTGGCGAAAGCGTGCCGTGTTTCCTACATTTCATGGACTGTTTCTCGCATTTTTATAAAATATTTACATTTATATAAACGTAATTGGACATTTTTTGAAGTTCTTCTCGACGTTTTTAGCGATTATTTTCGCCAACCGTTCTGTCAAAAGTGTCGAAAAATGGTGCCTCACTTTATTGCAATGAAAATACATACGAGTGCTCTATCTAGGAATTATAAATAAAAATCTATGCAAATAATAAGATAAAACTTGTCTATGGTCGTTTCAGTGAAAGGATCTTTCATCAAAATTATGTCGGGTAGTAATCGCTTTCATCCGTCGTCGCTGGTGATCACTATTATTGATGAAACGTCTATTGACACCGTTTCATTTTGGAAGATCATCCAGAGTGACCACTGAAAGTGAACAAATGTGAACGCCCCTTAAGTAAACAGTTAAATTTTATGTGTGTGTATTGAAAGCAACCATCCGTATATACCTACTCAATTACTCTTATACCATTTACATACCATTGTCAGTCCAGTCCAGTTATAATAAAGCTACAAGTATAAGCTTGTACGTACAAAATATAAAGTGTAGTAATTATATATACCTATCTATCTGTTAGTTCATCAATTTACAAGTAATTCTAAGATTGTTTTTTTTCCCTTCAGTCAGCAACAAGGTCGCTGGTCTCAGAAGGCACACACATACAAGTATAAACTATCATAACTCATTGCTCAAGAATAATAGCTTCTTTATATTCTGCTTTCCGAAGCATTTCCCATCACTCAGCCTCGTGACGTCATCAGGACCTCTATTATGCATGTCAATCGCCGAGTACAATAATCCATCTCTATTTCTATTTGTTCTTGGATTTGTATTTCTTAACTGAGAAGCAGCTCTCGTTCCATAATAATTGTGGACGTCATCTTTATTTAGTTGGGGCTTTATATTTGTTTTGGTTCCTTCATTTATCATTTTGTGAACATATTGAGCATGCTCTAATATTATTTTTTGGTCAAGGTTCAGTTCATTAGTCATATTATGTAGGTATATAAGTTTATTGTTCTGGTGCTTCTTTTTAGGCCATGAATGTGCTTTAAAAGGCTAACTTATTTTCACTGCATTTCAAAAATATCCTTCTCTCTTCTCTAAGTGCTGTCTCCTCTGCGAAGGTTGGCGATCATCAGGGTAGTTTCCACTTTTTTTACAGCTATGTGGTGTCATTTCTGAACCATTGTATTAAATTGTACAGTCAACTAATAATTTTCCCCCGTTATGGCCATCAAAGAGGAATTTTTTTTGAGTTAGCCTTAACTGATAATCCATGGTGCACATGTGCCTAATCAAAGTTGTTTAGTTTATCATTCTCTTCCCTTGAGCTTTTTGCATCGAGATAATTACTTGTAAGCTACTATTAGTGTACGAATGACCTACGAACAACCTTTAGTAAACCCGTTGATAGATAACAAATTATTACGTATTATACATGTAGTAGCTGATACTATTATTGGAAAATCAACTACGTAAATGCATAGGTACATACATGTACAAAGATACAAACATCTATACACATTGTTTTATATACAGTCGATTCCGCTTAATTGGGACACATCGGGACTTGGGCATTTTGTCCCAATTAAGCGGCTGTCCCAATTTAGGGAAGTTCACATTTTTTTTTAAATTTATTTATTTGGTTTTTGCAACAAAGACCATTAACCAAATAATACACACAGTAAATCACATATAGGTTATATAAATTATCATATAAATTACAAATATGTAATATAAACTTTTAAGAAAAATCCTAATTAAAATAATAGATGGGTAGGTACATACAATTTAATTCAATGCAAAAAAATGAGAATTCTTTGTACATTATTTATTCTTTGTACATACACATCCTATGACAACGATATCAGAGCGCAAGGAATGTCGTGGGAAGAGGTGACGCAATTGGCACAGAGACGCTCTGAATGGAGGAGGCTGGTTTCTGCCCTGTGCTCCCGAGAGGAGCGTTGAGTGCGATGATGATGATTTATTCTTGAGAATATGTGTGACATAATATGCGCTCTTATCTTAAATTAACTGTCCCAATTAAACATTTAAATTTACTATTGGTTTCTGTTCTTTGAGATTTGTCCCAAATAAGAGGCTGTCCCAATTAAGCGGTGTCCCAATTAAGCGAAATCGACTGTATTGAGATATGTTCAGATCACGAGGTGTTACCGGTAAAGAAGAGGTTACCCAATCTTTTCTGTAGGTACTGGTTTAGAGTGTCCTCTAAGAGACAGGTGTACGTTTAAGACGTTACCCGAATAGCTCAGAAGTCCCAAAACCTCTATAGCGGAAAGGGCTTTGTTGCTATAGATTATTAATGTTAAATATCCTCACAGATTCACTGTGTACATATTTCCCCCTTCTTCCATATACAATTTGCAGAAGGCTTGATAAGTAAGAAAATTGATTTGATTCTAAATGATTATATTAAATTACATACTGTGATTAAAAAGGAACGAAATGAAACAATAATATTTTACTTACAAGAAAATATGCTATCCGCTAAGTTTATTCACCCATAATAATTTAACAATAAAAATGTTAGTAATGTGTTAGACTAAAATATGTTGTCGGCTGAACGTTCAAAAGAGATCTAAGGAACTCTCTGCTTACCTAATCTCAAATATCTTACTAGCTAGGAAACATTCATCGCCATCTACCTATCATTGTATAAAACTAATGTCTAGCTAGCTACCGAGGTGTTTAGTAATTATCTTCAATACGTGCTTCTCGATACTTCAGGTAGATGTCGCCACACCTCCATTCATCCTATTAAAATTCTACATTAACAAATTTGTCCGCACAAGTAGTGCCTGAAGAACTGGCCGGTCATAACCCCACTTGCAGAATTGATTACACTCCTTCGATTTCCCTCTAAGCCAAGAGATGGGGCAAGACGGGGTAGTGAGGTAATAAGATGGGGTACTTCGATTAAAGTGGAACCGTGCCGAGTAGCCCTGAACGCTGGATGACATTATATGCTCTCTTCGGACCCCCCATTAGTAACAAAGTTACATCAGCAGTGGCTGCTTGCTCCATGATGCTGTGGTACTAAACGTGTTTTTCGCATATTTCACGTTATTTTACTTAATTTTGTTGATAGTGTCATTGAAGGAAGAATATCGCGATTGAGATTGTATGATATTTGATAAACAAGATTCAAATATTGAATTTTAAGGGAAGATATTCGATTATTAACTGGATAAAAATATGGTTAATTAATTAATTAATTGAATAATATTCTTAACTACCCCCCAACCCGTGGGGCAAGACGGGATCAATAAGCTTTTTTTAAATTGAACATATTTATTATTTTTTTAATGTTTATTTTTACATTTATGTGATTCATTTGCTAGATTGATCTTGTTTGTGTCAATAAACTTTTTTTTAAGAATTTATGGAAATAAATGTGTTTTTTTGACATTTTAGCTTAAAGGCCCCGTCTTGCCCAACCTTCCCCTACATACAATGCAATAAGACAACAATAAAAGCATTTTCTGATAAACATATCAATCATTGTGAAAAATACAAATTCATAAACATACACATTAGTCAAGACCCCCGAGCTGAGGTGTCCAGAGATATTTATTAGGCATTTAAACATCTTTTGTTCAACGATAAGGTTATGGCAATGATCTTGAACTTCTGTTTACACAGAGAGGACAATTTGCATATTCGTTGCGTGCAATTAGTTCACTGGCTACCACACTAGTGGGAAATGCAGTGATGGTATGAATGGATGAATGTTCAGATACCAACGTTTGATGTTTTTGCAAATATACGCGTGAAGTTAAGATTTCTCGCATTCGCAAAAGATCTTTTTTATACGTTGTTAAAATTTACAAAAAAAAAAAAATACAAAAAAAATTCTTTTGTATATTTTTGGATTATGAAATAATATAAAAAAAAAAACATAATTAGGATACAACGAAATGGAAAAAAGATGCAAGAGTTTGCTGCAAACCATTCCATGGGATTGAAACCAAAGACAGAGAGAGAGAGAGAGAAATATCTATACCAAATTGTGAAGACTTGAGAGCAAAAAGAGTTATATAAAATGGTTCGCATTCGCGAGTATCACAATTTGACATTTGCGTTCACCTATAAAGTCGTTAATATAATTACTAAGCTTTTAATATAGGTAATACAATTTCATTTTCCATCACCCCGTGCCCTTTATAGTACCCCTTATGAACAATGGGAGTCGTATTTTAATAATAATTTATTGTCCATTCAGTGAATTTTATTGACCCCCGTGTTTTTCATACTACATATCATTTTCATACTACAGTATGTGATATTTAATTTAACATTTTTGATAGAGTCTGGAAAAGCGCCCTATTAGTCAATCAATTATGTCCCCGATAATGAATTAATTTATCTATCTCTTTTAAAAGGCTTTTAGTGCCCTCCAAAAACAGGTATTTGTAAAAATCACATATTAGTACATACTTTCAGACGCCCATCATGATTTCAGATTTATGATTAAAAAAAAATAACAAATTGATGATATTGGAGTAAAAAAGTTCTCGATATTCTATTACAGCGTTCAAAAAATTTAAATTCAATTCAATTCAACAAAAAAAATATACACTTGAAACAATAAACAATCAATATGAAATAATAATTAAAACATATATCCTCCTCTTCTGACTAACAGTCGTATCTCCCTAAATGTAAATTGTTCAGGAGAGCGTTTTTTGTGTTTTGCCGTGCATATTTACGTCTCTACTAGATTATGATACAGTTTAAATATATTACATCATTTTGTTTGTACCTATTCTTATATATCTCAGAATTATTTTTGTGATGAAATTTTGAGGAATTATTAGATACAACACATTTTATTTAGAATAATTCGTAAATACGATAACAAATCAGAAAGCTATTCCAGGATAATGGTAACAGTTACAGGTGTGATCTTCAATGAGAACATGCAGGCCACATATAAATACACATTGGTGATCATAACTCGATTTCGCCAAAAATGTCAGATACGACAGTTAGTCAGAAGAGGGACGATATCTTTCTTTTATTTGTTCCTTCAAAATTGAGCAGAGCTTGTGTACGCACAATTGAAATAATTGAAGATTATTAAAAATATATCGAAACAACCCTGTTTACTTTTCACAATCTCTAATAGTTTGAGCGCTTTTATCAAGATGGCTTGACATTACCAAGAGTTCTCTTACAAAAAAAAAACAGTTGTTATTTTGATACAAAAACTCTTAAATATTTTTTCTTAAAACCTTCGTACAATAAAACAATTCAATTGGTCATCATTATGTTTTCAGCCATTTGTAATCAGAATAGCCTTCTTAATTTAAAACACTGTTTTGAAGATAAAGGCTTACATTTGCAAGTCAATAATTATTGCATAATTCCTAAAGCACTTGCTATCTAGATAGCTACTTCTTCTGAAAGGTGTTAGAGAACTTTAGTATAGAGGGAGTGTACCTATAGGTGTGTCCAAAATAACATTAGTCGAGTGACAAAGGACTTGTTAGGTTACTCAGAATTTGTTAGG
The DNA here is from genome assembly GCA_947579605.1 of Athripsodes cinereus. Lineage (NCBI taxonomy): Eukaryota > Metazoa > Arthropoda > Insecta > Trichoptera > Leptoceridae > Athripsodes > Athripsodes cinereus. The sequence continues at coordinate 2,121,837 of OX388326.1, read as the reverse complement.
TTACAAAGGAATTGGTAGATGTTTCAAAGGAGAGGGCTGATTGGTTATCTGCTGATAGAATACTTTGCACTAGTGATGAAGTGGATATTCGGTCGGATAAAAGTCGGATATCGGATAAAATCTGTCAACGCGAGGCAAATATCACCAGGAATCCAAAATATTGTCAGCCGTTTGAACTGTATGAACAGATTTTCAATAAATTTGAAACGATCGAAACCAGTGAAGATGATATTGTTTGAGGTTGAACAACTTTATACTTTTGTTTTCTCAAATATGTTTCTCTATTTGTCACTTATCTGCAAGGGCAGATCCACCGTTGTAGCCACGGTGGGCATGCCCACAACCGTAATAGAATTGTTACGTCACACTTTCACGGTCTAGTGAGATTGGCATTGGACAGTGTCAAGATGATGATGATGATGATTTTGGATGATTTTATTTTATTTATGACGCCGTTTTACAGTCCCTAGACCGTCTCAAGGACGCCAGTGAAGAGTTCAGTTTTTAATTTGCCTCTGAAGCTAGTGACCGTCTGACCATCTCTCAGCAGCACCGGTAGGCGATTCCACATAACCGGTCCAACAACTCCAAAGGCCCTCTCATAGAAGTTAGACTTACCTATTCAGCCCGTCTATAGTGTCCTTATATTAGCTTACTGGCTACTAGAACAAAAGAAAAAAATAGCAATTTACTGATTGAAATTGGTCTGGAATTTAATCGAAACTGTTTGACTATTAATTGGACGAAATCGGGTCTGACCTCCTTCAATGATCATTTCAACAAATGAAATAATCAAATTCAAAAGTCGTTCATGAGCGAGTTTGTTTGTACTCTGACTCGCATTTGGCCGATTTTCGGGTGGCTGTGACCACAGACTTTTTTGAGGGCTGGATCCGCGCCTGCTTACCTGTACGATAAAGCTTCAATTTATATATGCCTGACGATGATGGAAGCTAGCAAGTTAATGAATACATCAGCGGTACTACAAAATAATACGTTTAATTTTTAATATCTTAAATTAAAAGCTAGGTCAGTATGAGCGTCATCACAGAGTTACACTTAAAAATATTGAATATTTGAAATATTGAGCTAAAACTAAACAATTTAAGCAGTAACTGGAGATATTATCTGACTTACTACAGTTATACATTTTATCGGATATCCGTTATTCGGTCTCTGTTTAATCTGTAATTTACTTTGTAAGGTAATAATATTATTGCTGGTTGCTTGAGTAACACCCTTTCTGGATAACTCAATGTTTGAATAGTAAACTCTGAAACCAAAATCAAATATAAATTACCTATATCTATCTGTTGTAAGCTCTTCTCAGAAACTTGTTGCAATATTCCTTATATTAGGTACACATGCATGTTTGGGTTATATACTTTGTGAAATTTTCGTATTATGCTGAAATAAATATTTGGTAGATAATGTATGTAAAAAAGTACCTTAGAGTTTACTTTGTTAGATTATTTTAATTTTAAAATGAATACCTATCTAGGCACTTCCCTTAGTAGTTAGATTATTGGCTGTCCTTGAGAATTTTATCATGCCACGTGGTTGTCGGACGCTCGCACTTTTTCACACCCCCTCTTTCAGAGTAACAAGTTAAAGTTCTTATTATTTGTAAGTTCTAGAAGTTGAAAATCATCAACAAATTGCTTACCGCAAATAAGATATCTCTATCTTTACAATGATAAACTTCTGTATTTTTTCATTGGGACTTTGACTGATGAAATCCTCTTCATAAATAAAAGGAGGAATAAGAATAACCCATCAATGTATAGATAGATGATAATGTGTATAGATTTTCTAAGAACCCCTTTGAGTGAGGCGATTCGTGTTTTGCCTCAACGCAAAACGTAGCCAATTTATAAAGGTTGATAGAGATCTTGATATCCTTAATTCGGACAACGTCAATTGGATAGACCGAAAAAACGACTTCAACATAAATTGAATCGAGAATCGGCCTAGCTACTGTCTAAACTACTTTACCATCATGGTATATCCCACAAGTGAAGTTGCCAGCGGAATAACTGTATGTAATAAACTGCGTGGCTGTCCTCTCCATGCCAATAAGAAAAAAAAAACATCCAGGTTGGGTGGAATGCCTTATCGCTGAATTATAGATGTTATAGTTTGACTCCAAATTTTAAGATATTTAAAATCTTCAGTTCAGCGGTGAGGTATCTTAAACTCAATGATATTTTATTTTATTTATTTTTTCCATAAATATAACAAGAAAATACAACTTACTACTACAAAATTTTACTACTAACTAAATAGCATATCTTAAAACACATATTCTTATGACAAATATAGAAAATGGTAGCCCGGTATTTTTGACCATAGTCCCTTCGCGCGTCGTATGATTAAGATCTAAACTAGATTATAATCGTATTTAGATTGTGTCAAGAGTAACCCTGCTGGTGTCATTTTATACTAGAGTACATGTATTGACAATTATATTTATGTTTGACTGATTATAATCGTATTTAGATTGTGTCAAGAGTAACCCTGCTGGTGTCATTTTATACTAGAGTACATGTATTGACAATTATATTTATGTTTGACTGATTATAATCGTATTTAGATTGTGTCAAGAGTAACCCTGCTGGTGTCATTTTATACTAGAGTACATGTATTGACAATTATATTTATGTTTGACTGATTATAATCGTATTTAGATTGTGTCAAGGGTAACCCTGCTGGTGTCATTTTATACTAGAGTACATGTATTGACAATTATATTTATGTTAGACTGATTATAATCGTATTTAGATTGTGTCAAGAGTAACCCTGCTGGTGTCATTTTATACTAGAGTACATTTATTGACAATTATGTTTATGTTTGACTGATTATAATCATATTTAGATTGTGTCAAGAGTAACCCTGCTGGTGTCATTTTATACTAGAATACATTTATTGATAATTATGTTTATGTTTGACTGATTATAATCGTATTTAGATTGTGTCAAGAGTAACCCTGCTGGTGTCATTTTATACTAGAGTACATGTATTGACAATTATATTTACGTTTGACTGATTGTAGGTCAGGTGAGGCTAGGTTTGGTGTCATATTATTTTAAGTATGAAAAATGTAAATAAAATCTACTTAGATTAAATTAAGTTGGACTATCATTTCTTGGATGAAAAACTATAGTAAAATTATGTTGAAAATTCAAAAATTTAATTTTGATACTTTCATCTCATCTGAAATAAACATCAAAAAGGTCGAAAGCATAGGTCGAAAGTTTTACTTAAAAATCGGTCAAGTATTTCTGTCTCTTGAGTTCGGCCGACAGATGGAGTAGAATGGACTAAAGCGAAGGATATTTCACTGTGACCTATATAGCAATTTACCATATCAGCAATTTTGTAATTTTGAAGATAAACTTCATCCGTCTAAAACCAAAAATTTTGATACTAAACGTAACCACTTATCTGTTTATTTTTGGACTTCGATAAAATATGAACATCGTTTATTTATTACACAAAAGGTTACACCCTCCCTCACCCATAGATGTTGCAGAAATGTCAGTTCCTGTGTCATCCATATCCACTCTACAAGCAAATTCTTCTTAAGAAAGGCTCAAGGTTCGCCTGAAGGACTATCCCCGACAAAATCCTTCCCAAAATTATAACTATATATCTTGTTTTATTAATATATTATTAATATGTACTTCCACCAAGAACCGTCGGTCGATAAATTAAACTTTAAGCTCGCAAAATTAATAAAACCAACAGTGTAATAACTTTATATCTTGTTTTATTAATATATTAATAATATGAACTTCCACCAAGAACCGTCGGTCTATACATTTAACTTTATTATAATTAAATCTAATATCTTTATTTTTTCGTACATCTGATTTTAACAAGACAGTCAAAAACTCAAACGGAAAAAGTTGGGAGACCAATTCTTTACCGGGTGCTCAACTGAATAGACTCAACAGTGTTTTTATATCATACAAAAGCAATTAATTAACTTTTGATTTATCTTAAGCCTCTTTTTTTTAATTAGTTTTGACTTAAAAGTTACTAAATCGGATCATCCGTATTACAATAAAGTTAAATGAATAAAAAAAGTACTGTATACATTATATTATGATAATTAGGACATCTCTATGAAGTAATGAAGTGACTAATTGGCTGGAAGAAATGTTCATTTCAGCCCTTGAAGGTTCCTTAATGTACCGGCCCATATAATATTATGTATTTAAACACAATTTATTCTTCATCTTCAGTTAGGACTGTGTTCTATGTTTCTCGGAGCCTCCTCCTGGGAGGTGGATGCCCAGCTATCCCTCCATCGTTTGGGTGGTCTTCCTGGGGGTCTGTTTCTTGTCATGCGTTCGTCTGCTGTTGCTTTTGCCACCACTCGATCTGAGCTCGCCCTCCCTCCCTCCACATGATCTCTCCAAAAGCGTCTTCTTGCTCTTCCCCATCCTGCCTTCTCCAAGTTTTCGGCAATTGAGTCACCTATTCCTAAGACATTTCTGATGCTCTAATGTCGTTTTTATAGGAACGGTGTGTTGTATAAGAGCGACGTCACAGCCAATGGAATATAGAAAAAAAGTAAATTTTTAATATCCCTATATTCTCTCTTTCTCTCTCCAGTCGTATCTCCAATTCTGGGGGGTCGTAATCTCTGAATGGGCTCTCGTGGATAACCCTGCTCTATCTTGTATTGTTGTCAGCTAGATGTACCGCATCAAAATTAATGAAATTATAGCCTGTTTGATTTGATCAGTCCAACGCATTATTACTGGAATATAATATATGACTTCTGTCATGGTGAGCTTTTCGATATTCTCATATCCTGTGCGTGCGATGTGTCCGAAAAATTGCAATTTTTTTTTAGAACAGATTACAGAGAGCATTTGTGTGATGGTAAGATGTCCAAAATGGATATTTTGTTCTTCTGTAGGTCCTGTGTGTCTTATTTTTGACTATTTTTAAATACTGATAAAGCGATATGGAATTTGTATTTCGTTCTTAATTAAACGTCATAATATGTCAAATTCAAACCATGAATATTAAATTCGAAGTTTCGAGTCGTTTGTATTTATTCAACAGAAAATTCATAATACTGTGATACCCTATGGATCTCTATAATAGGTATTTAGAATAAGCTCGAGATGATTTTCACTAAACTTAATGTCGTCGAAGCTCTGCTAAGAAAAGCTCTTTGCAATAACTCAATATGTTGCTAATTTCATTATGCTAAGGTTACTTGAAGCCAAACCCTAATAGAAGAAAGGTCAAGGCGCCAATAAACAAATTAAGAATTTACAAATATCTATTAAATAATTTTATTCTCGATATTATTTTTGTAGGCATAAGTATATATCCTTTGATTTTCTGGAACAGAATATGTTTCCCACTTTTTTCTGCAAGATTTTCAATGTACTATTGTATAAGGCAGTAGTTTTATTTTTATTCATTCATTCTTCACTGTATGATGGCAGAGATAAATTTACAAAAATATAGAATATCATTTATGAAACAGTCAAATTAATCTTATATTTTTGAAAACGTTCTAGTCAAGACATTTTATCACTAAATTAAATTATTCAGAGACAAAGGAACGCAATGAAGAACGTTTTATTATTTTTTTATAAACAAATGCCAATTTACTACCTGGACTCAGCACTTGTTATGATATCACTTGTTATTATATCTTCCAGATAGGCTGACATCTCAATCTTACAGAGGTTGTCTCTTGTTAAAACTTCACGATTTCTTAGAATTTCTTGAATATTTTTCTAAAAGAGTGCTTAAAATTCATCTGGATAGCTTTTTCCGACTAAACCTTAAGTAAAATACAATACAACTGCAAAATAAATGTATTGTAGAATCATACCTATCTACATTATATTGATCACGTGATGTAAGAAAAATCAATCAGCACTTTGGCCTTTATTTAGTGAGTTCTGGCTAAAACTCTTGGAGGATACTAATTGAATATAATTCCTTTGACAGAGCGGTTCTAAAACTTTTTTGTAAGCCACACCCCCCGTAATATAAATATCTTCCACCCCACAAAAACGTGTTTTTTTATATGAGGTATCTAATTAATTAGCTCTTCAATACTCCTCCCAAGAGCACAGTATTGAAAACAATTCTCTCCACTCCGAGAGCCTTTCGAATAGTGAGAGTCTCATCTTCTCACGATAAGCTTAGTACTCTAATGTCGTCGTCAAATTTAGAAGCTGAAAGAGGCACGTGTAGATAGACCGTCGGATACATCGTAGATTATTCATATTGCTTAGCCAAATATCAGCTATTTAAAAAAAAAACTATAAATAATTTACTTATTTATCATAACTAACTGCGTTTGTATTTTAAAATGCAATGTTAATAAAAAAAATTAACAGACAAAAATATTAGTTAACAGGCTGCAGGGATCAAATCTACAAAAGTGATCCTTCAGATGTGAAAAACTAATGTAATGTAAAAAACCAACAATAACATTTTTTGGAAGCGAAGCTATTTTTTCGAAGTCACCCGTAAATCTTTACTTGCATCTGTGCAATATCTCCCTTGTTTCTAGTAATGGAATTCTGAAAAAAAAAATACCTTTCTGCGCCCCCTAGGATGCGCGCAACATTGGTTGAAAACCGCTGTTATTATTGTAGGTATGTTTGTAGTGGTGTTTTCTATAAGCTGAAAAGTGAAACTTACTGAAAGAATGTTGTTAGTAATTTCAGTCTGTTCAACATACTGCCATAACTATATCTTTCAACTTTCGCTGTCAATATAGAAAAAAAAACTTTTTTTTAGGCCATTTGGCCAAGGCCATTTGAAGTTATGTTTATTTTATAACAATTTATTTATTTATTTTATTCTTGGTTACAATATTACAAAATAAAACAGTGTCATATAAATGTCAGTTATACAATTCAATGTACAGAGGGCGAGTTTATCGCTAAGATGCGATGTCTTCCAACTAACCCGGTTATTAAAATTAAAACAAAAAAAACACATAAGTATGTACCTACATATAAGTGATGTAACGAATATTCGTATTCGCGAATATTCGCATATTTCAAAGTATATTTCGCATATTTGCGAATATTATTTTGGTAATAAAGTATCGTATATTCGGTAAAAATACCGGATACTTACCCGGTACATCGTAGAAAAAGGTACTGCAAGAAAATATTCTTTAAGAAAACCGAGGAGTTTAGAAATATTTTAAATGACTACCTGTACCATTTTGAAAATTCGGCGACGGGGGGGTAGAAATTTTAATGTTTGAGCAATTGTAGAAATTTAAGTAAGTCAATATTCGCTATTTGCATTCGCGAATGTCGGCAACAAATATTAGCATTCGCATTCGCGAATATCCAAAATCACACACACATTGGTAAGTCCAACTTCTACGAGAGGGTCTTTGGTGTTGTTGGACCAGTTATGTGGAATCGCCTTCCGGTGCTGCTGAGAGATGGTCAGACGGTCACTAGCTTCAGAGGCAAATTAAAAACAGAACTCTTCACTGGCGCCCTTGAGACGGTCTAGAGACTGTAAAACGGTGTCATAAATAAAATAAAATCATACAAAATCATTATCATCATCGTTACATCATTAGTACATATCTACATATACAAACCCATATACATCAACAGTAATAGTAAAAACAAAACAAAAATAAAACTTAAAGTAGACAGAAAGAAAAATGACACATGCAAGCAACAATATACGTATGAATACATATGTATTATAATAAAAAGTAGATCATATATTGCAGCGTGCACATGCATAAGGGAAAGGGAGAAGGAATTAGAAATCAGATGCTAAATTCAATGCTACCTACGGCGTTATTCTTTTAAAATATATGACAGACATAAAAATAGAAAAAGAAAACATACATAATAATAGATGACAGACATAAAAATAGAAAAAGAAAACATACATAATAATAGATGACAGACATAAAAATAGAAAAAGAAATCATACATAACAATAGATGACAGACATAAAATAGAAAAAGAAAACATACCTAAGTGTCCACCATCATCTAGCGAATATCTAAAACTTATTCATTCTTTCCACATACCATATTAACTAAATAACTAAAGAGAACGATGGGGCTTCCCACAAGACGAATCTGGAACGTGTGACTGTGGTACAGCACAGACCATGCCACACTTGTTGGAGCGTCCATTGTGCCCTTTCACATGCACTATGGAGAATATTTTTGACGCATCTCCACGTGCTGTGCGTTTTGCACAGTACTGGAGATCAGTTTGATTGTTTTTTTTTTCTGGGCTTCGACACTATGAAAAAAAACAAACGGTCATTATTTAAAAAAAAAATATATACGTTAACCGATTTTAATGTTCACAAGTTAAAATAAAATATAATATGTAATATTTTATTATTAAAGGGTAGGTCGGGGTAAAATGAGTCATTTGAAATTATCCAGAACGCGACCGTACTGAGGGAGTGCCGACCGTAGGTACTTGCTATATAGCTTACCTATCTAATATGCACGGTACAACTATAAGTTTTCATACAATTACTGTTTGTACTTAATAATATGTATGTACTTAGTATACTACTTCTGCTCTATCATTGAAATTATTATCATAGTCTTTTTAATTATAACTAGAATCTGACCCTTTCGTTAACAATGTGCTCCTACAAGCACATGAAGAAATTTTATTTAAGTTCACCTGGTTACAAAAAAAAACAGTTTACGCTTAAATTATTTAGAAAGATCGGTATTTAAAAAAAGAGGGTTGGTTGGTGGATTAATTTTTTTCCAGTTGGATTCACTAATAAATGTGTAATTTATTTCTATATTTTGGATTTTATTTTCCAGCCGAGATCTCCATAATTTACGACTTTTTGTTAGAAAATTGAAGTATGTGCTATCGTTCAACGCATCCATATTTTGTTTGCTTTATTTTTGTAACAATACTTGTGAATATAAAAAAAATTAATTATAAGGTCATAGAGATTGTAATATTTCCATAAACTGCCTTATACCTACTAAACCATTGATTTTCATTTTATTTACTTTAATAGATACAAAAGCTTGAATAATGGATAACACAAAAATATAATTTGTGTCTTACATCGGCAACTCTCTCTCTCTGGTTTCAATCCTGGGATTGGTTTGCAGCAAATATCTCTTTAATTCTTCTCCTCCACTCCTCCCTGTCTTGTGCGGTTCTTTTAAATTCTGCATATGATGAGCAGCGCATGTCCACCAACAGGTCCTCCAGGTACTCTCGGCGTGGGCGTCCCCTAGAGTTTGTCCCCTCGGTCATACCCTCCATTACGGCATGCAAGAGGCCTTCTTGTCGTATTACATGGCCGATCCACCTTGCACGCCTTTCTGACAAGATCTTGAGCAGGTGCCTTCCTCCTTCGATTCTTTGAAGGACTTCTTCGTTTGTGATGTGGTCTCTCCAGGAAATTCCTAATAGTCTTCTATAGGTCCACATCTCAAACGCCTCTAGTCTTCGTTTATCTCTTTCAGATAGGCACCATGTCTCGCAGCCGTACATCAGGATACTCCATACATAGGTCTTGATGAGGAGTATTCTCAGTCTCAGGTCTATATTGTTTGATTCTATTATTTTCGACTTTTTATTAAATGCAAGTCTAGCCTGATGTATACGGCTGTCGACCTCACTCTTAGACCGACCGTCCCATGTTATTTTGCTCCCGAGGTATACAAACTCCTTGGTGTTCTTTAGTGGTATTCCCGACATCACTACTCTCATCTGTTGTTGCGTTCGGCCTACAGTAAGCAACTTTGTTTTATCTTTATTTATCTTCATACTGTAGTTATTTTGAAGAATGTTTTCCATAGTTGTTAAGGCCTCTTGCAGTTCTTCTTCACTTTCAGCAATCATAGCAACTATAGTATCTTAAATCTAAATATTTAGACAGATAATTATAGAGAAACGTTGGGAAAGAAGAGAGAAGGGAATACAGTTAAGTTTAATGCACAATGTACTGCAGTTATGAGAAAAATAAAATAATAATATTTAGCTGCGAAATGGTGACAATAATGCAATACAAACACATGCGTCTCACTCAAAAATTATAAGAATTTATTTAAAAAATATTTCACCATAATTTAATTTTAATTGTAATTTTATCCATTCAATCTTCATAATATATTTATTTATTTATTTTATCCTTCCCCTACATTTTGGTTATAACATCAAATTTTCATAGAATTACCAGTTATACAATTCAATATACAGAGGGTTATTTTATCGCTAGATTGGAATATTTCCAAAATAACTCCATTATACATTTAAGAGCAAATGAAGAAACTTCAACGGTCGGGAGTTCGTTTGGTGGGGATTTTTTTACCTATTCGCTTAGAAAACATTCAAATATACGAACAGACTCAATACAGTACGTGATAATCCTTCAATTACTATGCTTTGTGTATATTTTAACGTATGTATGTAAGTAGAGCGCAATTACCCTTTGGGAATCGTGTGACAATTAACCCGCACCTACTCTATTTATTCCATTAGTACAATACATATTAATATGTGTAGTTGTCACTTTGCATGAACTTAGTTGATATGTATTAAATTTAATGTATATATTATGTATTAATTATTATTCTGTTTGTTGAAGTCCCTGGAAAGAATATGCGTCTGTCTTTTCTGAAAGTTTTCGAGTGTCCTGCGAAAGGCAGGTTTCTGAAAAAAAAAAGACGTGTTACATCTGAAATTCAGCAGTGATGTAGTCTGCCACTTCTCCTGAATGTCTAAATTTTTTTGTTAGCATCGAGAGGATAGCTTGCATGTTTATTGCATGTGGTTGGTCTGCTGGCTACCCCACTTGAGAGATATGCCGTGATAGTATAGTAGTAGTAGAATATGAGATATTTCTCCTCATTTTTGTATTACTATTTTGTGTTGGGTGTGTGTCAAATATTTTTTTTTTATCTTTGTTATGTATTGATAGGTTAATATATAAGTATATTTCTTTTAATTAGGTATAATATCTCAATGTGTCATGGTTAGAAGAAATCACTTCATAGCGATAATCTCACCACTGCATATTATCGTTCTAGTATTTTCAAATTTATATTGTTTTGTTGACACTGTTGTAAAAAAATAAATTAATAATTTATTTTAATACAAAAAAAAAATTTGAAGGAACAAATAAAAGAAAGATATAAGTATTTTTTTATAATTATTTTGTACTGATTGTTTATTGTTTTATGTGTATATTTTTTACTGAATAGGTAAATATATTTGAATTTGAAAAAAATTTACACAACAGATTTCCAACTTTTTGGCATACGTGCAAAGCACCCCACTGCTAACTATCTGTTTTTATCCCAAACCTGGGAACATTGACATGCATTTTAACCAGCCTAAGCCAATTCGCAAGTGCACAATATCTTTAAGTAATTTTCTCACGTAAAAGCTATCTATCTCACAATTTTATTAATTTTGCCGTAAATCCATTAATTTTTACAGCATTTCCTGCGAAGCTTCCCTTCCTAAGACCAATTTTTTAGATGCCACACCGCATTGCTCCTTTAATTTCCTTTTCCGGTTCCAGAATTCTAGAATAATAATAAATCATTTCTTATTTTTTATATTATTTAATTAACGCAGATCACGAATGACTGGAAAATGAGTAGGTAATAACAATAATAAAAAAATAATAATTAGGAAATGTGGATGGAAGAGAGAAGGGAAGGGAGGGAAATGGGAGTACTATATATGTAATACCAATTCTCAACCTGTCAACAAACCTGTCAGTACGATTACCTAGGTATGTATCATATTATGTCGCCGCTAGATGTTTAAATTAGCCAGTTTACTTAATGGCTAGACATCATTGAAAGAACCTCTACACATCCGGATATCTCAGGAGTCTCTGACTCCTATTTATCCGCATTTACAGATCCTCCTTTTTCCTATAGAGGCGGCCTGAAGGGTAGACCAAGGAGAGCCTAGCAAAAACGTTGGATATTAAATGTCTAAAATGGAGAACTGCCACAAAAAAAAATCAGCTTAAAAATAGTATAGAAAATTAGAAAAATTATGGTGCTTTTTATATTTATTTTTAAATTTGCATTTTTAAAAACTGGGAGTTTTGAATGTGAGAGGAGGGATGGTGAGAAAGACGGACGAAATTTAAGAGATGATGAATGATAAGTATTTGGATGTTTTGTGTGTCTGCGAATACTTATCTGAAAGAAAGGGTGTGAGGAAACGCGGGCGTCCGAGAACCACGTGGCTTGATCACGTGGACCAAATTCTCAAGGACGGCCGCGTGTTGAGTAAGAGGAACCGACGTGCATGTATGAGGAACTGTGTGAATGTGGAGGAAGCGAAGGAAGTGTGTAAGGATAGATCTGTTTGGCGTTCCGTTCTCTCTGCCTACCCCACTTGGGACACGGCGTGAGGGTATAGTAAGGCTTTTATCACCATTTGAAAAAGCAATTTTCCCACTTCGCCGCAAAATGTCCACTCCACAAATGGCGGAGCACCACAATTGTATGTGACTAATCTGCTGGCTACCCCACTTGAGGGATATGCCATGATTTGAGATATTTCATTATCTCGTCGTCTTTTATAACAATCGGGAACATGCATGTGTGAGGAATATGAATAAATGTTATCAATTCATATTAATAAATATACGCTAATCACAATAATTAATATCCTAATAAGAAACGATAAAATAAAACTTTTTATTCATTTTAAAAATCCATATTTTCTGTTATTGAATTAGCCCGTTGTGACGTCGGTAGACGCTATGTTGTATTGGCACACATTTCACTCTTACTACTGTCTATAGCGGCTGATGACTTCACACACTGTTCCGCCATGGGTGAACCTTTTGCGGCGAAGTGCGAAAATTGCTTTTTCAAAGTCTTAAAAATGCACATTTAAAAATATAAATAGTAGGTACCATAATTTTTCAAATTTTCTATACTATTTTTTGAGTTGAATTTTTTTTGTGAAAGTTCCCCATTGAATGCCGTTATTTAACTAATCGCCTAGGCATTATGTTAAGTGACTAATTTAATTATTAGACGCCGACTTAATTATTATATACCCGGGTATATCTACATGGCGTAAGACCTGAGCATTCCTCGCGTGACCTATCTTTTGTTTCGCTACATATATTGTACTGGTGACTAATTACCATAGTATGTACGTGCCTATCCCCTTACGCTTGCTGCTGCATCCCCTGTGGAGCAGGCACAGAGAATAATAATATTATCGCGTGAAATACAGATTAACCTTTCTGTCATTTCTTGACATCCCAAGTTGATAGTACCTATTCCTAATTGCCGATTTATATAAATTTGTGCTTTAGTATTTTTTGCGTTGGCAACAAAAATTACTAATTCCAAATTAAATAAAATTTACGAAGTGCTTCCAAAAATCAAAACAACTTATTAAAAGTCAGAGGCGTAACTGTTTTGGTAGCAGACCACCCTTTAAACAAATTGTTATCAAAAGTCGTGCATCAGTTATATCTCAAAATATGCAACATGGAATCTTCACGATTAACAACTTCGCTGCCTCCCAAGCATAGTAGAATCTTGAGGAAATCCGCTCCCGGTTTTTCGTATTATTCTATATAAAAAACATTCTTTTTTGGAAATTATTTGTCATTTTTACTTTTTTTGTTTTTTATGATTGGAAAAATAAAAATAAAAAAAAAACGCATATGTGCGGAGCTGGCACTGACAATGAAAATTTCTACCTCAGTGCCGATCACGCACATGTGCGGAAATCATGTTGTTTACAAAAAGTTACTTTATTTACGAAAATATAAACCTAAATAAAATAATTCTATGAAAAATTCACTGCCTATACCTAAACATTATTTCTCCGAATATTCTAATTGAAAACAATCTTCTAGTCTTCCAATAATCTTGTATACGACTAAGATACTCGTACGACTAAGCTGTATAGTCCCCATATGAATAAGTAATCCCAAAAAAAAAACTGGAATGGTTAGATCCTTCCATTTAGTGATTCTGGATTGTTCTGTAACTCCAGGTATTTGAAATAATATCAATACTTGGGTATTTGTCTCTAAGACAACCATCACTAAAACTTTTCATCAAAAAAAAATAATCACAAAATCAATCGGAGTTGTTCCTGGATTGCCGAAAAATTCATTCTGCTTAGTAAATAGTATGTTATTAACCATATAAGAACTCGTGGTCCATGACGTAGTTGAACCTTCGAGAGAAGATTCCACGGTTTCAGGACGATCAGTAGACGGAGGAACATTTATTGCCACTTGATTGAAGGTTAGTTGTTCATGACCTTCGTATTCGTCATCATCATCTGAAGACATCTCATTGTCGATATTATAATCTTTATCAGTGTCATCTGAACATAGTTCTGCTTCAATATCACTGTCAGTTAATTGATAAATCATTGATAATTTCACTCTTTTAGGTCTTGACAAATTTTCTTCATCATCCATATTCGCAAGCGATTTCAGGCGGTATGAAATTCGCAAAGTAAAATCCAAACACCGTAATAATATTTTAAATGTGTCGTGAGCAGTGCCACACTACAAAAAACATATCATTACGAATGCCGACTTTATACTGGATCATTCAAAGACCATGATTCGATCACGCACAAGTGCGGTGTCGGCTATAGGATTGAAAATCGTACTCCGCACATGTGCGGAGAAGGCAGCGAAGTTGTTAAGCAATAATAAAATATATAAAATTCTCGTGTTACGGTATTTGTTATCGTACTCCTCTGAAACGGCTGGACCGATTTTGATGAAATTTTGTGAGCATATCGGGTAGGTTTGAGAATCGGCCAACATCTATTTTTCATATCCCTTAAAGTTAAGGGTGTTCCATCCCGATTTTTTTTTTTTTTTGGACATTCTTTTTTTATGGTGAGGCATTAAAAATACATACAGCCCTAAATTTTCACTGTTCTACCATCATCCCCTATTTTTTAATAGTGATATTAGTATTTGGCAAAACAACGTTTGCCGGGTAAGCTAGTATTTTTATATAAATTAAATTTTATTGATCAAACCTAATGCATACATTAATAATTAATAATAAAAACATAAAAAATATATCAAAAATCGGGCATCAGTTCCATTGACGACTGTTATTCCTCTGCTCAATATAGAAATTCTTGGAGAGCAATTCTTTTGGAGGCCAAGACCCTTCAAGGGCCGTTCAGGCATCGGAAGTGAGAAATTACAACTATTAGGTATTATACCATCACGTCATATCCCGCAAGTGGAGCAGCCAGCAGACCAGAGGCCTGAGTCAACAACACACTTTCGTCTCACGTTCCCGCTCCGTTAGCGTTCGGGTGCAGACGATGTTGCAAGCAAGTGTCAATTTCGTTGCTAAGATACACAATAGTTACGAAAATTAACACTTTGGCGCACCATCGTCTGCACCCGAACGCTAGCGGAGCGGGAACGTGAGACGAAAGTGTGTTGTTGACTCAGGCCTCTGCTGCATGTGGTAAACACGCAACCTGTCTTCTCCATGTAAACAAAAAATAAGACATTCGGGATGGGTGGCAAACCTCATCACTGATCAATTAAGGATGTAAAATTATTTTATTTTTTCCAAAATCTGCCTTTTACAGGACACTCGAAAACATACGGACAAGAGTGGGAGGAAAAAAACTAAGGAAGAAATATCATTATTATTGAAAAGACTTCATATTATATTCTACTTTAACCATTAGGTACAGCTTTCGGCCAATGCGATCCTAGAGAATACAAAACATTTACAATAGTGTTTCTACTTTCTTTACAAATTCAGCATTATTAAAGAATCGAATTGCCTTTGCTATTGGTGATATGCATCAAGGTACCGAATTATCATGTAAGATGCAAAACCTATGAAAATTTTGTATTGTTTTGTTAACACTGTTATATTATGATGATGTGCAAAAAGATTAAATAATTTTAAAAAATATTTAAACTTGAATTATTCAAGACAAGACTTGAAAAGCTCGTCAATGATGCAAGTGCACTGAAATCGCTATAGCGTATTTTAAATTATTGTAACAAATAAACATAGTAATTCAAGTTTAAATATTTCTTTAAAAATTATCAAGAAATTGTTACATAGTTAATGCCTCTAAAATAAGTAAAAGAATAAATAAACTAATAAATAAAATGGCGAAATTACGCAAACACATTTAGCAATTGCAATAAGCAATAATTCGGTTTTTAGTTAAGTATAAATGATAATCATTGTGTTTCTCTACATACACGACGCAATCACCAATCACTAAAGGGCTCCGAATAGATCCTAATCAAACTAACATTACAAATATCAACCTATCTACAACTCTACACATTATTATTTTATTTAATGAATTTGATGATGATTATGGATGATTTTATTTTGACGCCGTTTAACAGTCCCTAGACCGTCTCAAGGGCGCCTATTATTTTTATTTAACTATTATAAAATTTTGAGAACACTTGTAATTGTCACAAATTTGATTAAAATGCGAGAATTTTATGTGAGTTCCAATTGAAGGTATTATTTATTGTCACAAATATTGTTCACTAATTCACATTTTTAATTTTGAAATTTTTAACTAGTTGAAAAATAATAACACCCAAAAATTTAACTTTAAAAAACTATTGAAACTATAAAATGTTTTAAAATTTTGTTAATTTGGACAATTATAAGATATTAATATTTAATTTTGAAAAAAATGAGACGGCAGAGGTTTCAGGCAGCTACTACCAGCGCCATCCACCGACCGATATGAATTTATTATATATCATAATATTATCTGTACCTTAGACACTTTCTACATATTATAATATTTACAATGTCTAGAATCTAGATAGATACTTAGGTATTTAATTGGTTTATTTGCAAATTCATTCTAAGAAATTATTCAACGACTTGTAATGATTTGAGTAATGGAATATCCTTCCGAATTTCAGAAATTAATGTCTCATATTTCGACTATTAAATATTATATTGTAATTATAATTATTATATTTTATCATATCTCATCATTCCGCATATCTTATGGGGTAAGCAGAGAATTTAGAATGCCAAATAGATCTATCCTTACAGACTTAACCACCTTTCACTTTAACCATATTTTTATAAAACAAATTGACTTAAAAGCATTAGCAAAAATAGTTGGTCTCCTACTATTCGAAGCTTCCGCTCACGCAAACCTCTTGAAAGTCAGCTAGCAAATTAATAAAATCCAAAGTGGAATAACTATATATGTCTTGTTTCATTAATAACTTTTTACTATGAACTTCCATCAAGAACCGTGGGTCGATGACTGAAACTTTATCCGAAATACTCGTCCTAATTCGCTCATTTGCTTATATCTCCAATCTATAGGTATTTCCTTTTTTATCTATAACATCATGTCATTTTTCACAACTGGGGTAGCCAGCTGACTAACTGTAAGTACCTAATAAACATGCAGATTGTCTTCTTTGTGCCAATAAAATATTAAGAAATTGTGGCATGCCTTATTTTTATTTCTTTATTTATTAATAATTCTTCACTGTACATTGATAACAAGCAATTTTACAAAGAAATACAACAGTCTATTTTAGACACAATCATACAATCAGCGGAGACGATAAACTTGTACTCTGTACATTGATTTCTTCCAACTAACCCAACCCAACTAACCCTTATCACGTCACAATAGATCTATGTATTATGGTCGCGGTGACACAAGGGATGCAAGGTCCCTTGACCTTTATTAAAAAACAATTATCACTGAACTCTAGATGTTAAATGTCTTAAACGTGATCGAACACCTGTCTTTTACAGGACACTCGAAAACTAACAGAAAAGAGTGGGTACTCATTTTTTATTATTGCTAATTTTTTATTGTTTAACCAGATTTGGGTGCAGATGATATAACCAATCAGATATCTCGATTGGAGAACCATGTTCACACAATGTAACATTGTGCGAAATGTAATCGGAAGAAGTGAAAAAGGCGTCCCAACGCTTACGAATTGGCTCTAGGCTGGCTTAAGTGATCACTTTCGGTGTCCATGGACAACGCTAATTCCATCATTCTCACTGTCTCTATGTGAGATATCTAACTTCTATGAGAGGGCCTATGGTGTTGTTGGATCGGTTATGTGGAATCGCCTACCGGTGCCATTGAGAGATAGTCAGACTGTCACCAGCTTCAGAAGCAAATTAAAAACTGAATTCTTCACTGGCGCCCTTGAGACGGTCTAGGGACTGTTAAACGGCGTCAAAAAAAAATCATCCAAAATCATCATCATCATCTAAGAAATATTTATTATTTAATGATTTTTTTTCATTTGTTCTGAGTATTCATAATGTGGTAGGAGTTTGAGATAGTTCACGACCTCTTAATTTTTCAAAATCCTAGGGGGGGTGTGGTATAATTGGCTCACTGATACACCTTATAGTACGCCTATAGAGATCAAATAAAATGTTTCTACATAATCTTATTATTATTTTTTAGCAACGATTCTGGATTACACATTTCACAAGAATGAAATAAATCACTTTTGTTATTATTTTCTTGTTTCGTATGTCTTTTGTCATGTCAAACTTACATACATAATAAAGGTATGTCATTATTTTCCAGATTTTGTTTCTTTTGTCTGATCTCCGTGTAGTAAAAATAAATAAATTGCTTTGTTGTGTATGTAAGTATTATTACCAATATCCAAATCTGTATGTCAGTGAGAAAATACGCTAAGTCAGGAAATGTAATTTTTCAACATTGCCATTTTTTATGCCTTGCGGCATCTTTAGGGCAAGAATTATTTAAAACTAGTTTTTTTTAATAATCTATTTGTACTTATAATATAAAATAGCACTGTTTTTTTGTTTCACATTAATGCATTCAAAGTATACCACAATTACGCCTAGCGCTTTCACCAATAAATTGACATCATCAGGGTGGAGAAAAGGCTAAATTTAAAAGAAAAAAACAACGTCTATATACCTCTATATACATGAGATATTAAGGGATGTTACTACAAATTCAAAGGGAAACTTGGCAATGCGACTTAACAAACTTTGTGACCAATATTATTTCATATTATCAATCACTTTGAAACAATAGTTGGTTTAATATGGTACGTTCAGAAATGGCAGACAATTGCATTAAGAATGACCATTCTTTTAATGTTGAAAATGTAATGGTCTTACATTCTGAGGGTAAGGGACGTAAACTGAACGTTCTGGAATCATTGGAGATTAATAAATGTCAATCTAACAAAGTGGACATTATTAATGACCAAACTCCTTTAACTTCGCCATTGCTTTGTTCCAAAATACCCTCACCTAACATGCCTTAATATATTAAGTATAATTTGGTATAAAGACGTTGTTTTCTTTTCTACATTTAGTTCTGTACCTGAGAGCCATTAGGACTTAAGTGCATTTTTGTCAAAAATGCCAAAGTTACGAAAAAAGCAGAAATAACACACTAGTCGTGAGTCTTAGGTACAGAAATGCTTAGGGTCTATGTAATAAGCTGTATATACTCGTATATACAGCTAATTACTAGTAAAATGTTTAGATTTTTTCGATTAAAAAGTTGAATTTGAAAATGTCATTTTAGTACTTGAGACTAAATGGCTCTCCGTTTCAGAGTTAATACTTCTCCCTGATGATGCCAATTTATTGGCGAAAGCGCTAGGCGTAGGTAATTATTGTGGTATACTTTGTATAGGTGAAACATAAAACAGTGTTATTTTATATTATTATACATAGGTTACCTATAGTGCCGCAAGGCAATAGAGCTCGAAAATTAATATTTAGTCGTTGTTAATTGATTTAATACAAAATCTTATGTAAAAATAAACATTGTTTATTAATAAAACGTTTTTTAATTTTATATTAAAATGAATTTTCACAACGTCAAAGCATCAACTTGTTTCAAACAAAGTTTCCTTTTTCAAACAACACAAGTTTTTATAAGTTTTTTTTCTTCTTTATTTGTACTTAGGTAGAATATGTTTCAAACTATATTTTTGTGTGTTAGCAATGGCTGGTTGCGCGATATGCTAGTGAGAACAGATGAGTGAGCGGAATGTGCGATACTCAAATAATTGACTTAACTGTAGTACATGTTTGTGGATGACAGCTGAGTTATGAACGACTTATTTCTATTTTTGTAAACCATATTTATAGTTGTGGTATGTTTTTTACTTTATACCAATAGATAAAATAAAAAAAATTGGTTAAAATCAACATGGCGTAGTTTCTTTCTAATACAAAGAATTATATAAAAAGTGCTGGTATATGTACGCACAACTTCCATTACCTACATAGGTATATTGTCTGTCTCAAATGCCAGTTGTTGTCGAAATTTATCAGCGAGATTAAAAAAAATATTGACAATTGAGAGGAAAAAATGTTTAATACAATTATTTTGGAATTATTCACATATTTTCAAGGCAAAAATCACTAAGATCTGTTAACATCAAATAAGATATAGTAGATCGGTAATTCAATGAAAGAATCGGTCATGCGACCGATCAAATTTCGCATCCAGTTTCAAACTGACGTTGGTTTTAAGACAATGCATTGCTAATGATTGAAGGACATCGATGTTGGAACACAAAAAAAAAAACGAAAAAATGTACCGCGCTGCAAGTCTAGTATGTCTATGGGTAAAATAAATTCTGTAGATAGACTTGTGGTGCAGAGAACAACGTGGTTTAACCACGTAGATCAAATTCTCAAAAGTGGCCGGGTTATTATGTTAAGGAAATCGGTATGCATGTTTGAGAATTTGAATGAATGTGGAGGAAGCGAAAGAAGTATGTAAGGATAGCTTTCATTATTTTTTATATTTATGTGCTCTTTTATTTTAAAATCTTTGTTAAATACATTATTTGAGTAGATACTTATTAATCTCCGGTATGTCCACCAGGTACAAATTTTCACTTTATTATTTTATTTTTATTTTATTTTAACAATTATATGGGCACATAGAGAATCGTTTTAAATTTGGTTTAGTTTTGATCTTACTCACGTATGTCCACAGATTTATTAGGAAAATACTGTCTAAAAAATCAAATTCAAATGTCGCGTGTGCTGTGTTGTTCCGCCATTTTATTAAAAAAATAATACTTATAAGCAGTTAAAATGGATACAATTGTTAAAATTGTTGATCCTGACAAAGCAAGGAAAAGAAGTAAAATAAAAAGCCAGCAAAAAAATTAAGATATGTCCGTCGATGTACTTCTAAATCCAATATGTCCATACCACATTTCACATTTCACAATAACAAAAAATGTCCATTATCTCATTTTCACTTATGATGGACATATTGTTGGTTGGTAAAACACTGCGTGATAGAGTGAAGAATGAGGATATTAGAAGAATGAGCGGATGCAAGAAGAGTGTTGTGGACAGAATGCGCGTGAATAAACTACGGTGGTTTGGACATGTTGAACGAACGACCAAAGTAAGAATGACAAAGAGGATATACTTGTCTGAAAGAAAGGGTGTGAGGAAGCGCGGGCGTCCGAGAACCACGTGGATCAAATTCTCAAGGACGGCCACGTGTTGAGTAAGAGGAACCGACGTGCGTGTATGAGAAACTGTATGAATTTGGAGGAAGCGAAGGAAGTGTGTAAGGATAGATCTGTTTGGCGTTCCGTTCTCTCTGCCTACCCCACTTGGGATACGGCGTGAGGGTATAGTATAGTATAGTACATATTGGTGTATGATAAGTATCTACTCATTTGTAAAATATGTGCATTCTATAAATGGGTTAGTGTTATACCTATAAGTGGGTTAGTGCCAAACCTGTTGAAATGCCAATAAAGGAAAATAAAATAGCTCAATATAGCGTTCCGTTCTCTCTGCCTACCCTACTTGAGAGTCTTGAGACACGGCGTGAGGGTGTACATATATGTAATGTAATATCTTAATATCATATTTTGCCATAGCGAAGGACTGCATACCCATTACGTATCAATAGCTTGTAAAAGGAAAATACTATACTATACTATACTATACCCTCACGCCATGTCCCAAGTGGGGTAGGCAGAGAGAACGGAACGCCAAACAGATCTATCTTTACACACTTCCTTCGCTTCCTCCACATTCATACAGTTCCTCATACACGCACGTCGGTTCCTCTTACTCAACACGCGGCCGTCCTTTAGAATTTGATCCACGTGATCAAGCCACGTGGTTCTCGGACGCCCGCGTTTCCTCACACCCTTTCTTTCAGATAAGTATATCCTCTTTGTCATTCTTACCTCGTTCATTCGTTCAACATGCCCAAACCACCGTAGTTTATTCACGCGCATTCTGTCCACAACACTCTTCTTGCATCCGCTCATTCTTCTAATATCCTCATTCTTCACTCTATCACGCAGCGTTTTACCAACCATTCTTCTCAACGATCGCATCTCTACTGCATTTATTCCACTTTCGTCCTTCTTCAACCACGTCCATGTCTCGCTTGCATACGTAAGTGACGGTACCAGAATGGTATTGTGCACCAGCATTTTAGCCATGTTCGACACATTGTCATTGCTGACAATGGGTCGAAGTGCACCGTTTACTCTAGCACCGGCCACTTTCCTTCTTTCAATGTCCCCATCGCATCTTCCATCCCTCGTAAACATACTTCCCAAATATACATACTCACTTACTTGCTCCAAACATTCGTCACCAACTTTAATCTCGCAAATCGTTTTTTCATTCTCTCTTTCAAAGGAAAATTGTTGTTGGTATTGCAACAAAATAATAATATGATGAAATACCTAGGTATAATAAATAAATGTACCTAGGTACATGGGTACCCATCGAGTGCCTGATTGATAAGAGAACATCAGCAAGCTTTAAGTGCTTTTACATGAGATAAGTCCTGATATAATGATTACATATTACATTCATTTAACCCTTTAATGTCCATGAGAAAGATATTTATCCCGTGGAGCACCTGGAAAAGAATTGGTCTCCCACTCATCTCCATAAGTTTTCGAGTGTTCTGTAAAAGGCAGGTGTTCGAAAAAATAAGACATTTTACATCTTAAATTCGGCGATGAGGTTTGCCACCCATCCTGAATGTCTTGATTTTATATTGGCACGGAGAAGACAGCTTGCATGTTTTATATGCAGCTGGTCTGCTGGCTACCCCACTTGTGGGATATGCCGTGATGTTATAGTAGTAGAAAGATATTTCCGAAAGATTTAAAATATCAATTTTTGAAAATTTCAAGTACAAGTATATTTTTAGTAAAATATGAAAATTTAAGGTCCATTTCGTCATAGTTTTTATAATCTGATGATATTTACGTTTCCAAAGTATATTTTTTTTTGCTGAAAAAACATACCTATGTTGGTGAATATTATTTTTTGCTGTAATGCAGTGTTGGTAATAATGAAAATCTTTACTACAAAAAATAATAGAAAAAAACATTCCAACATCATTACTGAACGGATAAACTAAAAATAAAAAGTTTTGTACTTTTATTGTTTTTTTTTTCCTTTTATGGATAAAAAAACCTACAAAATGTTATGAAACTTAGTATAATCAACAATTTCAATCATTACAGATCTAACAAAAGTGCTGCTAATAAAACTCATATCAATTGTGTTATTAGTCCATTGAGGAAGCAAGGAAAATATTTTTTCGGATATAGTTTTTTAAAATCACAATAACTCAAGTTACTTCATTGTATTCTAAGTTATAACTCTTTCATTTTGATAAAAAAAACGATGATGGATATTAAAAATTAATTGTGGAAATCTTACGGTCCCGTCAGGGTTAAACCCACGTACATTGTTGTAAGTGCAGATACCCGACGATGTTCGGGTAACAAAAAATATTAAAAATTATTTTACACATAATTCAAAGAGCTTACAGAAAATACCTACGTCGTATTAAAAATATTTGATGTTGTAAAAATGTATTTCTAAAATACGTACATAGTATCTAGTAGAACGACCTAAGATATTGTAGCTATTCTGGAATATCGACTCATCCATAACTCAACAAGTAGAAAAGTCTTATATTCGAGAAATCGCCTTTTTTTGTAATTTTGCTATGTTTATATTAACATGGAAGGAATGTGGAATGAAAGTTGGTGTAATAACAAGGATGAATGTATATAAGTTAAGATGGTTTGGGCACGTGGAAAGAATGAATGAGGACAGAATGACTAAGAAGATATATTTGGCTGAGAGGAATGGTGCTCGGAGACGCGGACGTCCGAGGATTAAATGGCAAGATCATTTAAATCAAATCCTACAGGACGGTCACGTGTTGAGCGCATTGAACAGGAGAGCAGCCTGCATGAGGAATTGTATGACAGTGACGGAAGCGAAAGATGTATGCAAGGATAGAAGGAAGTGGCGCTCGATCCTTTCTGCCTACCCCGCGAGGGAAGCGGCGTGATGGTATGTATGTATGTATATTAACATGCTTTGAAAATACAACAGAAAGTGAAATATACTATATAATAATAATCGCAATATTAACCCAGATAAGCCGGCTGTACGTTTTATCGAACACTTGTCGATCACTTGTTCACGTGATGTTTCTGCTTTAGTAAAAAATAATAGGGATGATTTTGCTAGTTTAGCTGCATAAGAGAGACATATTTTATAACATCAATTAGTTTATAACTGTCAGTTGGAATAAGTGGGCGTGTTTTAGAGATTTGTACTCAGCAATTAATTTTATAACAATGTCGCTGCCATCTTCAGGTCAAGAAAGCTTATTTATTTTTAAATATTTTAATTATTATTATGATTTCCTTATATTAAAATATGCAATTATTGATAGTGCGAATTTAAATATCAAATAACTTTTAATTTGCAATACTTATCATCATCCAAAAATTGGTGTACGTTTAATCGTACAACCGGAACATACCCGTGACGTCTGTAGTACTAATTGTCGTAATATTATTATATGGATATATCGCGGTCTATTATGTCAATACTAATTTCCAAGTATATGTGTACGGTCGCAATCATATTTCATTATCATTTTTGATTCTCAATTTAATTTTTTTTACGTCTACATTGACTGTTAATGAAATATTGACTATACTTGAAGAGGATGATCTAGCAAATGAAGGATGTGATGTAGGTACATTTTTATGCTTCCACCCGACAATGCATGCGATTACAATACAGATGAAGATGAAATGTCTCTGCATAATTTACCTAGATCACGGTTAAGAGCTCCAGCTGTAGTCGTATTCTACGGAGTACCCAATTATGAAGGATATGTTACGGCCCAACTGGAACAGATCTCGACATCAAAATACCTAGGAGTAGAATTCTCGGACAAAAATGACCATATTTAAGAAAATATACCGGCCTATCCTCATATATGGACACCAGATTTGGATGCTCATGGAGAGCGTGAGATCAAGGTTACAGGCAGCGGAAATGCGGTTCTTCAGGGGAGTGGCTGAGATGTCATTGAGAGACCGTATAAGGTATACGTATGTTCGTGAGGCTCTCAAGGTGGAACCAGTATTCCTGCATATAAAGAGGTCGCAGTTGCGATGGCTGAGTCACGTGCTCCGCATGCCGGAATACATATTACCACTAAGATCTTTGGAGGCTGTAGGAGAGGGCAGAAGACCAGCGGGCTGCTCTAGAAGAAGTTGGCAAAGGCAGGTGTCGAACACGTGTGACTTGGTTTGGAGTGGCCAGATGTCCTGGAAACAGCGGTGGACAGGGATCTCTGGAGGAGGTACCTTGGCGCAATGGGCCCCCGACCCAACTAGGACAAGGGGAAGAAGATGTGATGTGTGATGACCACTTATGTCTTGTTAGTTTTACAAAAAATACGAAAAAAAATTTGCTCGAAAACTCAAAAACATCGCGGTAGGTACATATATTGGAGTATTCTGATAGCCGCAAGGGTGCTCTATCTCAAGACTTCCGCCTGACCTTTCTTCTTAGGACACTCTGTATGTACACTTTGCCTGTTGGCGAATCATTAGAAATAAAATAATACAAATAAATCAACATTTTCAAAGATTTTGTCATTTTTTCATATACTCGTATTTAGGTGGTGTATGTTCCTATTGTACGTTTAAACGAACACCAAATATTTTTCAATAAAACTTTAAAAATTGAAGAAATTTTTTTTTTATTATTTTTTACTACATTTTTACATATACAACTACCACATATTAAAAAATCACGACCATCCGAAAAAAAAAAATTTTTCAGGACTGTCTGGGTTAAAGACATACATTGTCATGGTTCCATTCCTGTCTTTAGTTGTAGTTGTATATATTGTAGTTGTGTTGTCGGTTGGATATCGTTTAAGGTAATTTTCTGGTATCGCATTGGCCTTCAGCTGTAATGATCATTGTAAGAATCGTCTTATAGTTAGTAATAATAATAATAAAAAGAACAAACAAACATGTATACACGCAAAGAAATTTAAACATACTTTGTCTCATGAGTCATTGCGCATAAATATATTATTTCCATAGAATTTGTAATGATAGAAAAAAATCGATTCTTTGTACTAAGTCTTAGTACATCTCATTATCTACATTATGTTTACTGATAATGCTAATCCAACAACTGATAACACATTGTTTCAGCATATTTTTTGTCTACATACAAAGATTATTTAAATATCTAATATTATTATTGTATATTATGTAGATAGCTAAATGCGAAGCTTTTGTCCGGAAATAGTCTCAATGTGGCTGAAATAAGAGTTAGGCATAAAACAATTAGCTTTTTTTTTATTAATTGTGTCGGTGCACACGAAGTAGAATTCCATTATTATGTAATTTGAAACAAGTGTTTCTTTCTACTATAGATTATTGATTCCGAGAGAAACGTCTTTCGACTTATCAGGTCATTATCAAGATTGATTGTGGAGTGGAATGACGTCTCTCTCGGAATCAATAATCTATAGTAGAAAGAAGTGGGGCTTTTTGGATGGAGAGGACGCCAGCTGCGACTGTGGGGAGGAGCAGAGTGACTCTCACCTATTGCAATGTCCGCTGATACGGAATGCATGTAATGTGAGTGACCTGATGATGGCGAATGACAAGGCGATGTACATCGCTACATACTGGAGTGGCAAGGTCTGAAGTCCGGACCCGAAAAGTAAGTAGTAAGTAGAAAGAAACACTTGTTTCAAATTACATAATTAGCTTTTTTGTATAGATATTTTGGTTTTATTTATTTATCGAAAGAATTAAAACAAATGTTTAGAAAATTTTCAATTTTTTTATTGTTTACCGGATATGCGTGCAACGAGCAGATGACAAAACCAATAAGACATCTTATTCATTTATTTATTTATTAATTCTTTACTGTAAATTGATTACATAAAAGGTAAACATTCAAGTTAGATACAATCAATGTACGGAGGGCGAGTTTATCATCTTTATATTATGTTTTACATTATGATTGGAGAACCATGCTTACACATTGTAACATTGTGCTAAATCTAATCGGAAGAAGCGAGAATTAGCTCTAAGCTGGCTTAAAACACTTTTCTAAGTATTGGTTCTATGTCCAGTCCAATGCACTCGTAACAATTTCCTCTAGTACCACATCTATACATTTATTATATAAACTATTATTCAATACAATTTGTCTATTTCGTCATTCGGCACTACATTGTACACGTTGTTATCGATTGGCCTTTATGGAGGTCCTCGGGGAGTGGGTTCCAGATGACGGGTCCTGCGACGCCAAAAGCCCTATCATAGAAGAAGGACTTGTTTGCTCTATTGATTTCGTCCAGCATGTTGGTGGATGACTTTGCTGAGCGTAGAGGTCTACTTGCAGGTGTTTTGAGAACGTTTATAAGGCACAGTTTGTATTGGACCCTTTCACGTTGTATCTGCTGTGCCTACATCAATAATACATACTTCGGTATTATTTTATATAACGTTGAGAATACACAATTACAATCCAATGATACAGAGAGAAAGAAAGAGAGAGAGAGAGAGTTCGTATCGATACTGTAATATCTTCCAATTAACCTGGTTGAGTTATAAAAGTAGAAAATAATCTCGATTCGGAAATACTTCATTATTAATTCCAATTTATTCTATTTATTTCCGTAGCAAGTAAATCGATAAAGCGAGTTTTAACAAGGAGAACAAAAAATAATCTTTTGTTTTGTAATTCATCCATATTTTTCTCTCGTTTCTTTATTTGTTAAATATACAAATCAGAGGTAAGCAATCAGTGGTTTGAGATCGAAAATGGAAAAACCCAAAAATGTTTTTTTTGTAAAAAATGCGCAAAAATTTTCTTAATGCTCAATTCTATTCAACTGCATTTTCCAAAAATCTAATTATGAAATTTTATTTACTTATTTATTTATTTTTTATACGGCAGAGCCTTTTACATGTTAAATAAAATAAAAATAAAAAACAAAAACAACAATAACAATTTGACAGACGCTGACAAAAATACAGCTTGTAGCAGCATGCACATAAATTGATTATAAATTATATAAATATTCCTGAAAAAAACTTAATTTATAGGTACAAAAAAATAATTGAAATGATGTCAAAGTATGAAAAATTGTAAAATGAGTCTGTTATAATAGTCAAATGAATGTCAATAATAAAAACGTAAAATTAGGTTAAAATAATTTTATAGTTAAGTTTCTTTATCTACTGTTGTTTGTTTCTTCTACCATTGATGACAGAATAAATGCTTTGATAATCTGTGGGACCTTTACTGGTTGACTTATATTAATGGTGTTTTATGTATTGTTATAACTGTCTTGTATCCTAATTGCGTGTGAAAACTAGCGGAGAAAATCAGTCAAAAAACATAAAACAATGCAAAACAGAAGAATTCAATGGGAAACAATAGATCTTCGGTAAATAAATTACATTAATCATGTCAAAACAAACATAGCATAACATGCATAGACAATTCACGGAGATCGAGCTAGTGCCAAACTAAGATTGAATCTTGTGTTATGGGTACTAACGCGACGATACACATATACACAATGCACTTAACACATATACATGTAACACCCAGACACAGAACAATTTGAAAAAGGTCGTTCTTCAATCTGCCCTGGCCGGGAATCGAACCCAGGACCTCGTGACTCAAAGGCAAGAGCGTTACCTCTACGCCACACCGGCTGAAATAATGCAAGCACATGTCAAAGAAATAAACAACAATTCCGAACCAAAAAAAAGACTATAAATAAATAATTATGAGAACAATTTTATCTACCACTGAAGTGCTAACAGTATTAGCCAAAGCTTTCATTCGACAACATCCCCTTACTACCCCCTCACATATATACACCCTCTGTGTTCTGTATGTGACATGTTGTTATTATTAGTAATATTGTATTGCTTCTACATTCAACCCTTCAGGATTACATTAGATATATAATATATGTAGCTGTAATTACAATAGCTGTTATATAGCTACATATCCTTGTGATGGATTAAACAGAACCTGATTGTCCTATTATTCATTTATCTAGCGACATATTATTATGATTGCAACATTTACAACTATGTAATATAATGTAATTATTCTATAGGCTTCTCATTGTGTATGTACAATTGTGCATACTTCAGACCATTTCGCAAATTATATTGTAGTTAGTACGAGGCATTTTTTTCCTGAAAAGGTCAAGGGACCTTGCATCCCTTGCGTCACTGCGACCATAACAGATCTATTGTGACATCCTTCTATATCATATCTCACTCTCAAGACCTAGGTGCGTCATATAGCTCACTATTTGTCTTGGTGTGAGAAGCTTCACCTTCTCAGAGTCCAGCAGTGGACCTCCGAGGATATGGTTGCGAGCGAGTGCGTCACAGTTACAGAGGATGTGGATAGGTGTTTCATTATCCTCTGAACAAAATCTGTTGACTGGGGTATATGACAATCCAATTTTCGTCATGTGTTTCCATAATCTGCAGTGTCCTGTCAAGGTCCTGGTTAGAATCCTTATTTGATTTTTATTAAGTTTTAGAACTTCTGTGGTGAATTTCCGCGAGTACCCTGTCATCAGTTCCTTCGCGTGCTTCAACTCTATGCTGTTGGACCAAATTTCATGTCTTTGATCCATGGTCCAGTTTTTTAGGCTAAGCCTGATAGTGCTAGACGGTAATCCGCATATAGGCTCAGGACCTATTGGTAGTCTCTCAGCGCCAGTTCTAGCAAGTTCATCGGCAGCTTCGTTGCCCATGACTCCACGATGCCCCGGTACCCAAACCACTAGCCTTATCGCGTTTTTCTCGACCAGGCGACTTAGAACCTGTATGCATTCAAAGGTTAGCTTAGATCTTACCTCTACGGAATCTAGGGCTTTAAGCGCCGCCTGGCTATCCGAAAGGATATAGAACTTTTTACTGTGGTATGATCGTTGAAGGTTCACGAGGCATTGTCATGTCATACATTTCGTTGTTATTTTGATTATTTTTTATTAATTGAATCGATAGAAATGCATATAGATATACAATTAATTGTTTTGTGAAATTTGGTATTGAAACTGTATTAACGTTCCCTGTGTTTTTTATGAAATTTATGGAAGATTGTACTGATGATGTGAGATGGATAAGTTAATGAATTATTGTATTGTTTTTATTATGTTTTTAGTAATTGTTAATGCTTTTGATTAGAAATTGATGATTTTATTATTGTGTAATGTATGTTTTGTTGTAAAAGGCGATAGCCGTTTGTGTACTAAATAAATAAAATGAAAGAAATAAATAAAATAAAATAAATTAAACAAATATCTGTTGCCTCTTTAGTTCAGGAGAGATGGTGCTCCCGGGTGGGCCGCATTTTATTCTATTTAATTTATTTAATAAAATTCAAAATGGGTTTCCACAGCGTAAACACAAAAACTCTTCAATTATTATTTAATTTATATATAAGATCCACTTAGATGATTAGTTAATGAAATGTCAATTATATTTTTTAGTGTTGGTATGTTGGATTTTAAAAAAGAAACGTTGATACCAGTAATACATTATAAACCAAAACAGTTAATCAGCAATACATTACAAACCAAAACAGTTAATCAGTAATACAATTCAATCCAAAACAGTTAATCAGTAATACGTTACAAATCAAAACAGTTAATTAGTAATACAATTCAATCCAAAACATTTAATCAGTAATACGTTACAAATCAAAACAGTTAATTAGTAATACAATTCAATCCAAAACAGTTAATCAGTAATACGTTACAAATCAAAACAGTTAATTACTAATACATTACAAATTAAAACAGTTATTCAGTGTTACATTACAATAAAAATTATAACATTACATAACAATGAATTTATTACATTAAGATACCTACAATAAAATTATTACATAACAATACAAATTCTTATGTTACAATGTATTGAGAAAAAAACAGTTAGTAATACATTACAAATCAAAACAGTTAATCAGTAATACATTACAAACCAAAAGAATTAATCAGTAATACTTTACAAAACAAAACAGTTTGTAGTATCTAATGTTACAAAGTATTCAAAGACGCATAATACCTAGATATGTATGGTATTTTTTAAATCGTGACAGTAAAGACGACAATATAAGGCCAAAAAATATTAAGTTCAATACATTATCGGCTGTTAGTTCGACCAGTCGGTAGGCCTAGTCTAAACACTTTTAAGCGTTACGTTTTCGTTCGAATGTAGGCAACGTTGCGAGAACGTGTCAATTTTCGTATCTACTTGTGTATTTTAGCTACGGAAATTGACACGTTCTCGCAACGTCGTCTACATTCGAACGAAAACGTAACGCTTAAATGTATTTTGACTAGGCCTACAGGTCTAGTTGGCGAAACTATGTTTACCAATGTTACATTGTGTAAATATTTTCTGATAAATGGAAGTTCCCAGACTTCTGCGCTGTCCGGGTGGTCGGTGGATCTCCTTCAATGTGTAATCATGGATCTCCAATCGAGATATCTGATTGGTTTTGTCATCTACGCGTTTTTCCCAAATCCAATCAAACAATAAAAATTAAATAAATATTTTAAACATTCGAATAATAAATTCGTTTAGTTAAAAGAATGATAATCCTAAAATAGAATTTAATAGCTAAGTACAAATAAAATAAATGTTCGCTGTAGAAAAGTTTCAAGTTACTCCGGCCATTACTGTTGAAGGATGTTGTTGGAATGTAGGTACCTTCCACTGTCAGAAAACTCACTGTTGCTGCAAGTTGGAAAGCAAAAGTTTCTCTTAACTTTTTCTCAGATCGACACTGACAAGTACCTAACTGGATAACTCTTGAGAGATTATATTATTCTCGACGCCGTTTTTGTCAAATATTTTAGTGTAAAATCAACAACTTATGGAATCTCATAATCGGTCAAAAACAGGCGTTGGTTTAGAACGAACACAAGAGACACATCTTTATATTTAAATTAATCAATTGACGATGTCCAAAAAAGAGGCCTCTCTCGTGTATGTAATTTAGGCAAACAACTATACTATACTACCACGGCACATCCCACAAGTGGGGTCGCCAGCAGAGCAGCTGCATATAATAAACATGCAAACTCTCCTCTCCATGTAACAACTAGTAGGTACGTAATAAATACGTAACTGTAAGTTAATTTTAAGTTTTTTTAAAAGAAAAACAATAGAGTCGGTGGACATTTACGGTTGTATTGAATTTTGGGGAGGATTTCGTCGCGGTTAGCCTTAATATGTGTGTCGTGTTCTTTAATTGAAAGTGTCCTAAGGGGATTCGATTCCACCAACTTCTGACCTACCTACATGGAAAAATACCTACCATTATTTGGACATGTAATGACAAATATGGGCATGTGGGGTGTCAATCTTCAAGACTTTTCATTAGGAAGAGATTTTTTAAACTTTTTTCCATGTGGCTACCTACCCATTTTTTTCAAATTAAATATGGGCATGTGAGGTATCAAACTTCCAAGTTTTTTCATTGAGAAGAGATTTTTCATACTTTCATCTACGTAAACGGTTACTTCATTGTTTCAATTACTCATGTATTTGCCCGGTTATCTGTTTATTTAAACGTTTATTTAAACCTGAGCGATGCCGGGTTACAAAATCTAGGAGGTAATAACTATTTTAAATTATCTTATATAGTTTAAAATGAAATATTACAGTGATAATGCCAATAGAATCAACATAAATAAAGTGTTTTTACACGACACATCTTATTTTAAAGTTTAATGATTTAATGTAATGTTTCAAAGACACCAGAAAAGATCCGCGTCGAGAATGACTCCTTTCTTGCAAGTAGGTATAGGTATTTCTTAGAAAATCAATCCACATTTTTCTTTTTGGGAACATTTCCGAAATGAAGGTTTTCTTGTTTGCGAGAAAATCAATTAGTGTCATTGGTACTCAATTTCTGTTGATCTTTTGAAAGTAGGCATAAACGTTAAAAACCCTGCTTGTTCATGGTTTTCCCACCCGCTTTTTTCAGAATACTCAATTTTTACAATTTCGATGTTATTGACCGAGGGTACGTGTTGGAAGTCCATATTTTGATAGTACGATTAAGAAAGTATGATACTTTCTTATCAACACGGGCTTCTCCCAATACTCTTTTGTTCAAATTTTATAAATACTGCTTGTCTCTGTATCTTATTTTACTTTTTTCTAATCGCCTGATGATGGAGTCAAGAGTCTCCGAATACTAGTAAGCGAAGCTAATAAAAGACATTTGGAAGTTAGCTACATAATGTTTTTTTTAATTTATCTTCAATTTTTTACGTTTCTGTTATTGTATATGTGGTTGAAGAAAGGGGAAAGTGCAATGAATGCTGTGGAGATGCGTTCACTGAGAAGAATGGTTGGTAAAACGTTGTGAGATAGAGTGAAGAATGAGGATATCAGGAGAATGAGTGGATGGGAGAAGAGTGGGCACTATATGAGATGGTAGGCCCCACTGTTGTCAAATGTGAGATTTCATAGCAAAAGTAATATTCACGAAATTGTTGCCATATGTAGAATTACTTTTTGATCACCACGTTAAATTATTTTTGGACACACCAAGTTTTTCGACACCGGCAAACTTTACATTCGAGCTAGATTTTATTTTTGCTGGTTTTATTTTATTTTTGCCGGCAAAAATAAAATAAAACCAGCAAAAATAAAATCTAACTCGAATACGATTTTCTTAAAGTTTATATTCGAATTAGATTTCATTTTTGCCGGTTTTATTTTATTTTTGCCGGCAAAAATAAAATAAAACCGGCTAAAATAAAACCTACCTCGAATATAAGCTTTAGGAAATTTGTATTCGAATTAGATTTTATTTTTGCCGATTTCATTTTATTTTTGTAAATATAAAAATATTTCGCCAAAAAATCCAAATAATATTATTGTAGCAACAATTTTCCTCCATACAAAACTATATTTGACAGATATCTGACATTGGGGCCTACCAACTCAATGAGTTCCGAAGAGTGTTGTGGATAGAATGCCTTTGCGTCACGAGGTCCCGGGTTTAAGCTAATTCTCAGCCAGGGCAAAATGAAGAATGACTTTTTTCAAATTGTTCTGTCTGGGTGTTTTACATGTATATGTGTTCAGTGCATTGTATAATAATGTGGATCGTCGTGTTAGTACCCATAATACAAGATTCATATCTCAGATTGGGATATATACGTGTTATGTTATGTAACCTTTATTCGTGTTAATAAGTTACGATGGTTTGGACATGTTGAACGAATGCACATGAAAGGATGTATTTATCTGAAAGAAGGGTTCGCGGACGTCCAAGAACTACGTGACTTGAACACGTGGTTCAAAATCTAAAGGACGGCCGCGTATTGAGTAAGAGAAATCGACGTGCATGTATGAGAAACTGGATGATGTAGAGTGAGCGAAGGAAGTGTGTAGGGAAAGATCCATATGGCGTACTGTTTTCTCTGCCTGCCCCACCTGAGACACGGCGTGAGGGTACAGATACATAATTATATAGATAGATAGAAAATATTGTGTACATAGAATTTAAAGAATTTTGTTTTAAGTTATTTTTTTTATTTTTATTTCAGAAACTATTGTGTCTGAGGTTCCGACCTCACAATGAGTACCCCTGCAAAGAGATGGCGAGCTGCGGCCCTTAGACACCCACCTACAGGAGCACCTGATGATGAAAATGATAACAAACTCAATCGTTAGTACCCAAAAATACTTTAATTATGACAATTTAAAATAAATAAATATAAATACATACTTCATTGTTAAGTTATTGTTTATATACTCGTAGTTTGAAAGTACAAACTTTAATTAAATGGGAAAATATTTTTACTTCATAAAAAAAGCTAAAAAGTGTTCCTTCCTAGTCTTATTTAAATGATCTAGAGCAGTGATTCCCAAAGTGGTCCAGGTGGACCCCGAGAGACTCGACGGGGTCCACGATGGCGTGACTAAAAAATAGGGGTCCACGAGTTGTAAGAGGGGGTCCACGAATCCATAGTTAAAATATCGGATATTCGGTAAAAGCACCAGATATTGACATAAACAATATCGGTACAAATACCCGGTACATTGTAGAAAAAGGTACTGGTAGATTAAAATTTTTTAAGAAAACCGTGGAGTTTTGGAAATATTTCAAATTCCTATACTATTTTGAAAATTCGGCGACGGGGGGGGGCAGAAATTTAGATTTTCAAACAATTGACATGAACAATAGCCAAGGAGTTTTTGAAATATTTTAAATTCCTATACCATTTCGAAAATTTAGCGACGGGGGATAGAAATACAGGGGGTCCACCGGAACCAGCAAATTTTTGAAAGTGGTCCATGAGAAAAAAAAGTATGGGAACCTCTGATCTAGAGTTGTGTGTTCACATTGTGAAAAGACATTTTAAACATATTTGATATTAACAAAAACACTGTTTACTTTTCCCTGTTGATTTATTACTCGAGTACTTTCGCCAAGTTAGCGTCACATTTTCAAAAAAACTAATATTTAAATATTTTTAAAATCACATGCAAAAAAAACAAATTTATGAAGGTACTAAAATAGAAAAGAAGGGGTAAGGAAGCAGGAAGAGTTAAGTTAGTTTATTGTTGAAAGAGAAAAAAATTCAATGAAATTTGAAATCAATCTTCATTTACAAAATTGTTTTTCAATATCTGAACATTTATCTGATCTCCTGGCGCCATCAATATGAGCTTATTCATGCGACAGAATAACAAAACAAGCTTTTCATATCAATAATGGCACGTCATAAAGTGCAGCAAGAGCTTTACGCAAAGATGAGAAAAGTCATAAAAAGAGAAATAAAAATAAGAGGTGTAGGTATAATCATTGTTACTGAAATATCCTTCTTGGTGGTGGAAAAAGCAAAGTTTATATTGGAAGTAAAGTGAATAATATTGATTAGGGACAATAAAAACAGTAGGTATATTGCGTAGCCGAGTTTCGAAATCCCCTATAACACATTTTCTCGAAAATTGAGTAACAGAAATATGTCGCTGGATTTGTAATTAAATATTCTATAACCTTAGAATTTTTTTCTTTGAAAACACTAATCATTTGGAGAAAATCTATAAATACAAAAGAAAGTCGTGCTAGTTTCACCATTTATAACTCCAGAATGGATGTACCGATTTGAATGATCTCTGATTTATTGGATTCTTCTCCGCCCCGAATAGCCGATTAGCTATTAAAATATCTTACAAATTCACGAGAAGAAAAATTACGATGAATATTATTTACGCCATACATTTTTAATTTCAATTAAAATAAGCAATATGGAGAATTATACAAATCAAACGTCTGTGGTTCTGAAATTTCAATTTCGAAAAAATCATGTACCTATAAGAATTTTTAAAAATTCAAAATGAATAGGTATCTACCTAAGGAAATAAATGTGTACCTACCTACATATATTACGTACAGCAGATACTTTACAAACAAATCTGAGTTAATTATAATTTTTCAACATAAATTATTTTTTTTACACCTTTTACCTTTCTCTTTTCATCATCATCATCATCATACCATCACGGCACATCCCACAAGTGGGGCAGCCAGCAGACCTTTCTCTTTTACCTAAATATTTTTCTTTTACCTAAATATTGACACTCATTGATTGTTAGGCGGTGCAAAGTTCGCTGGGTCAGCTAGTAAATAAAATGATGATGAGAAAAGACTCCCGCTATATTCCTTTATGTGTCTTATAATATCCTTAATAACTCAACCGACCAATAGAAGCTATTTTTATGTATACAAAATGGACCGTTAATTTTTATTCAATAGCAAAATTTTAAAATTCAACTGTTGTAACAATCTTATAAATAACAAACTTTTTTGACTTCAGGAAAGAACGTTTAAAACTTGTAAGTAGGTATAATAGTTTTTATCGAATTTCTCCGAATCACAAAAATGTGTTATAGCGGATTCCGAAACTCAGCGGCGCAATATACTGATTTTTATAGCGGTATTCTTGGTGTTTTTCCAGACAAGAAAAATGTCTGAGGGTGTGTGTAGATGGTTGGTACTTCGTTTTCTAAGTACAATGTTTTCGCTCATAAAGTGCGTAGGTAGGTGTTTCCATTTTGCGTGTGTTAAACAATAAAAATGCAACGTTGCGTGTGTTAAACAATAAAAATGCAACGTTGGAAAATCTTTTATCATGGAGTTTGTGGTTCTTGAAATGAAAAGTAGGTACCACTACAACTATTACTACTAATTATTTGTTATATATCCCACAAGTGGGGTAACCGGGGGAGTTCGTAATAAACATGCAAGCTGTCCTCTCTAACATCTTGTAAGACATTCAACATTTTCAGTTCAGCAATGGGTAAAGTCACACTTCCTGAACATTTTTTTTAAGTGAGTGAGGTTACACGCATATTTTGATATCAAGCCAGTGGTTTCCAACCCCCAGTACGCGGAAGGAACATAAAGGTCAGTCCTTTTTTTGCTGTGTAAAATTTGTTATACCTATTCCTTAATATATATTAAAATTTGTTGTATTCTTCATTATAAAATTGGTGTTAATATTAAAATAATGCTAAAAAATATTTGGTATATATACCGTAACCAAATATTCTTTAACAAAATCGAGGAGATTATGAAATATGTCAAATTTCTATACCTCTTCGATAATCTAGTTACGGAGGGAGGGGAGGAGGGGTTGAAACATAGTGAAAATCATCAAATCATCAATTCTTTGAATCTGAGACAAAAAACGTCCGCGGAGACCATTTTTCAAGGGCGTTAATGGGAGAGTGTAAAAGATTCTCACGATTGCGGCTTACTTACTTTACTTTTCGTGTGGGCGGTGATTTAGGTGTCTTCACCCAATTTGGGCTGGGTCAAAAAAGCAGTCGCATCAGAACTACAGCCTCGGATCCAGTGCCGCCAACCAGTCCACCGCCTCCGGCGTCGCCTCATGGATATCCTGGAGGCTTCCATTGAACTTCTTAATGTGGCAATCCTGCACTACGTGTCTCACAGTCTGTTCCGCTCCACATTCACAATCAGGGCTGTCCCTCTTTCCCCACCTCCAGAGTGAGTAATTGCGGCTTAAGGCCTTCCTAATCCCACTCGTGAAGACAACTTTGGTTTGAATAACAAACAATATCCGGATGATTTTTATTGCGCCGTTTTGTGGACAGATTCACCTCAAGGGCGCATAACTGCTGTTTTATCCACCTACAAGCCGAACAAATATTCTCGCAGAGTCACCAGTGGCTAAGGCGGTTAGATTGTTTAATATCATTTCTCAGAATGTGGACATATTCCATGTAACATACGGAGAATTTGTAATAAAAGTGGAAACTATTTTGTAAATTTTTGTTTTCTCTGGGATCGCATTGGCCGAAGGCTGTAATGGTCCCAGTAGAGTATGGTGTTGTTTTCTAATAATAATAATAATAATAATAATAACAATAACATGTTTAATAGTACTCGCTAGCATTGCAAAATATCAGCAGTGACGTTACATACAACTATATTCAGCTTAATCTATAAAATCTCTTGAAAAGAATGTGCGGATAAATAGGTGTCTGCGATAGTGGGTCTCTCTTCTATGATCTAGGCCATGGGTGGCCAACCTTTTCAGCAGCCGGGCCAAATTTCAGAATGAGATTTCTTACCGGGCCGCACAACAATATACTTCATATATGGAACATTTGATAATTTTACTTCACCTTAAAATTTCTACCCCCCCCTCCCCCCGTCGTCAATTTTTCTAAATTGTATAGGAATTCGACAAAAGACAAAAGTCGTTGACGTTGTTGATAAAGTCTCCAAGCTGAAATGGCAATGGGCTGGTCATGTGGTAAGACGAAAGGATGGCAGATGGACTTCCAGAATTCTTGTATGGAGACCATGGGAGGACAAAAGAAGCGTAGGAAGACCCCAAAAAAGATGGGTTGATGATATTGTCCAGATGATGGGGAAACAGTGGTATCGTGTTGCTCGAGATAGGAAAATGTGGAAAAGTTTTGAAGAGGCCTATATCCAGCAGTGGAGAGAAGAAGGCTAGCAGTAAGTAAGTAAGTATAGGAATTTGAAATGTTTCAAAATTCCTCGGTTTTCTTTAAGAACATTTTCTCAAAATATCTCTTTCAAAAAAGTAACGGGAACTTGTACCGACTATCATTTAAAAAGTGTGCATATGCTTCGCGGGACGCACGTAGACCCCCAACGGGCCGCATGCGGGTTGGCCACCCTTGATCTAGGCTATTTAGTCCTCTTTTTGGCCTAATGCAATAAAATACATTTTTTAAAAACGTAAATTTTTTTTTATCTAGTTAAAAAATTTACATACTTTCCTTTCACCTTTGATCATCTGAACTAAATTGTCCCCATCCCTAAATAAATCCTAGTTACTCCCTTGTACTTTAAGGCGTAATGTTTTTCATTACTCACGTGAGGTTTGGTTTTATATCTTAAGCTTAAAGTTTAAGATTCTTGTTATATATATCGTAACCTTAAACCGTATTCTCACATAAAATATGTATATACACATCTCTTTCTCTCGTGTGTTAAAATACAGATATCACTATATCTGTCACAGCAATGACCTTTAATGTAAGCTGGAAATTTAAAGGAAACATTGGTAGTGCGGCCGAATATATCGTGCGGCCAAAATAATTTCATTTCAATCAATCTTACATAATTATGGTACAAAAACGACGTTCATGTCTCCCTATCGAGTCTCTCGTTGTAGGATGTATTTATATTTGAAACTATTCTATAGACTATTTGTTATTAATTTTTATTTTTTGACTTATGATTTTGTGATTATTGCGATTGTTTGTGTTTTGTTGTCTATTGAACCTTCTCATTACCATGTAAAAATAAAGAAAAATAAAAAAAAAATAATTAGGCACAAAATGACTTGTGTTGCAGACTTGAGGAACATTATTAATTATTTACATATTTATCAGAGACACAAAAAGAAAGTTGACAAAATAGTCACAAAAAAATAAAAAAAAAACATTGTGCATTGACTCGGCCAGGCCAACCCTCCAATTAAGTATGTCTACACCAGTGATTTCTAAGGTAGGGCGTACGCCCCACCGGTGGGGTATCACGGCTCAGAGGTGGGGCACTGCGCTTCCACACATTACTGAAAATTTACTTAACTGTTTAATTAAAAAAGAGGCCGGTGGGGCATATGACTTTTGAAAAGATTACGGTGGGGCATGGGATAAAGAAGGTTGGAAAATACTGGTCTACAGCATACACACATTAAATGTAAACAAAAGAATGAGAGAGAAAAACATTAATTAAATAAAAGTAATTTACATTCTAATGCAATTTGAAAGAAGTGTTCATTTCTACTGTTGTTTTTTAACTCGCAGAGAGACGTCTTTCGACTTATAAAGTCATTGTCAAGACCTTATAAGTCGAAAGACGTCTCTCTGCGAATTAACAAACAATAGTAGAAAGGAACACTTGTTTCAAATTGCATTATTATGGAATTCTACTACATGTGCACCGACACAATTAATAATTTACATTCACCGCAACCCAATTGATTACTTTTTTTATTGTAGGGCTTTTTTATAACTTTTCAAGTATAAAGGATGAAAAATACTTAAGTAAAAAAGTAGAAATGAGACTATTAGCATCATAACGTTATGGAATATGAAATAACAAATTATTATTGTTTATGATTTTGGAACATGTTTTTTGAGAGTATTTGTACTGCCTTTCTAGTCTATACAATATTAAGTCAATGTCTGACGCTAGCATTTTGAAACCACAGTTTAATTTTATGACATCAAATTTCATATATCGTAAAAACCAGAACTTGGAATTTATGGGTTTTGGCCTCTGGAGTGCAGTCATTTGACAAAGTGCCCAAAATATTGTCTAAAACGAGATCTCAAACTTACATAAATATATCTCCTCCCGATACATCAAAAACTTCTGTACTTTCTTTGGTAGCCTAATATCCCATTCAAGTAACTAAGGATACTGCATAGAGAAGAAGGCATATTCCCATTTCTTCCCTTCCCTTTTTGCATCAAATTTTTTGGTGTGTGGCCGCTAAATCTAGAGTGCTCCCTCGCGACAACATTTCTCGCCTTGATACAGCATCAAATTCTGTTTGCTGCCGTATCAAAGCGAGATGCATGCATGTGTGTGGTGTTATGGGGATACATATCTCCAAGTACGGCACGAGGTAAGTGCTGCCCTTTAAAAAAAAACTTTCACGGATTTGCATAACATTGAGAATGGGTGACAAACTTCAAATTCACTTTTTTTACTTTTACCAGTTTCTCTCTCCTGTGTTTTTTCTCTTTTGTGTTTTTTTTTTTGAACTGGCATTTCTTTTTTTCATTTTTCCTGCTGAGAATGCCTTGGCTAAAGACTGTTGTGGTCTCAGTGCAGGGTGATGTTTTTAGAATAATAATAATAACTTCACAGTATTTCCCATAAGGGGGTAATCAACACAAAATTCATTTACCTAATGAATATAAATAAATGTACAGTAAAGAATAAATAAAAAAAAAAAAAAAAATAAAGGTTTACCTCTCCGTTCCATAAAAAAATATGAATTGTATTATGTGTGCTTTTACTACTACGGCATATCCCACAAGTGAGGTATCAGTAGACCAGCTGCATGTTATAAACACGGAAGCTGTCTTTGTTTCGCCACTAGGTTCTGTCGAGTGCATTCTTATGGGAAACATCACAGTTCTGCATGTCTTCTCTCACTACTACTTCACGCCATCTGCATTTCCTCTTGGCGTCTTGCCGGTAACCTCGATACGTTGTACTTTATTGCCTACATACTCATGTGGTCTCCTGGCCACATGGCCATACCATCACATGCATCTGCTCTCCTGTATTTTATCCGAGATATTCCGCACACCCATACAGTATCTATACAACACGCATGTGAATATATCTGTAACGGATATATACATATAGGTTAATAAAAGTAAACGTAGTAAAATATATTTATGCAGCGATTCATCCCTTTGTGACAATTTTCCGAGATGGTATAATAATTTATAAAATAAAAGGTACATGACTTACTTTTACATACATACATATTATATTGTGATAACATAAAATATTAATAGATTCTCATGATAAATACAATTGTACCACAGTTATACGATTCTTCAATTTACGTACGTCTTAAATGACAGCACTCAATTTTTTAAAACCTTTAAAATATGTTAAAAAAGCACCGTGTTACTTTCAATAACAACTCATTAAAAATTGGTGTCTACCCAAAAGGCCTCTGAGTCGAATATTATTTATAGCAGAACTAAAGAGACGAAAAGAAAACCCAAACTCGTTGCAGACCAATCCAATGGATTGTTAATGATTATATATAGTATTCTGTACTATCTTTATTTACATATATTATAGCATCAAGAAATTTTCTAGTAGATTAACCACGAGACTGAGTCCTAAATGAAGTTAAATTTGAATTTGAATCCATCGTATAAATTAGAAGCAACACAGCGCCTACATACATCACATCTTATACAATTAAAACAACTTTGTACTAAACGAAAACGACAATATCTCGTGTACTTGCAACGGTATGTCTTTATAAAATTATATATTATTTGTTTCCAAGTCTCTGCCGTTGACATTTTTGACATCTCCCGTAATATCATACATCAAGAACACACAGCCAGATATATTATTATACACCAGATATTTTATATATTGTACTATGCAATCATATTTCTTCTTTTTAACTCCTTCAGGCAAACTCCGGGCATATCACAAAGTTCATAAAATAAGATGTAAATTTGCGGATATGAGAAATTCAAAACAACATGCTACATTCGAATATGAATAAAAAACATACGTAGATGTTAGAATGTCTTGTAAATGTCGTTTTTTAGCCCGTCTTTTGCAATATTATAGTGCAGCAACCAAAGTCAAAACACATTTTAGCGTTATCTAGTCTAAGTTAGAAATCAGCCTCCTCCGTTCAGAGCTATTCTGCGCCAATTGCGTCACCTTTCCCCCACGACATTCCCTGCGCTCTGATGTCGTTGTCATAGGAACGGTGTATTGTGAAAGAGGAACGTCCTGGCCGACGGGACTCTTGTGGAAAGGAGAACTATGCTCTTTTTGGCCAACTATCATTGGGCATTCTCAGAACATCCTATAATAATAGGTGCCGGCAAACTCCCCTTTTACGACACAAGCTTTAAGCTTATTTTGAAGGCTGTAATCACATCACTGCTTAAAGAGCTACACTGGCTGAGAGTCCCAGAGAGAGTGGAGTTCAAACTATGTCTCACGGTCCACAAAGCCTTGAACGGCACAGCACCTCTATGTCTCGCTGAGCTCTGTCCCGTCGACGAACCTCTGAGGCGACCACTGCAATCAGCTTCCATCGCTGTCAACAAACTTGTAGAACCCAACAGGTCAAACACTTCTAAATTCGCAGAGAGGAGCTTCAGCGTTGCGGGGCCAACTGCCTGGAACTGATTACCAGCGGATTTGAGACAGAACCAACCTACTGTCACATTCAGGAGTAAGCTGAAAACAGTATTTTTCAAGAAAAGTCACTGCGCTCTTGAGATGGTCACGGATCATTAAACGGTGCCAAATACAAATTCTCTTTATTATTATTATTAAAAAAATTCAGATACATATTGAAAAAAGTAATAATAAAGTAGATAATTGCCATGCGTCCTAAATACCTCATTTTGATGAGTTGAAAATTAGGATCTACTTGTTTATCAC
The DNA here is from genome assembly GCA_947579605.1 of Athripsodes cinereus. NCBI lineage: Eukaryota > Metazoa > Arthropoda > Insecta > Trichoptera > Leptoceridae > Athripsodes > Athripsodes cinereus. The sequence goes on along the minus strand of OX388326.1, from coordinate 2,077,702 downwards.
ACAAAGTTCATTCTTTAGTTATTCCAACCGTGGAAGTTCAGTGGTAGTATAAATAGATACCTATGTATATCCTAATTCACTGACTCTCAATACCACTGGAGGGATATGAAGTTAAATTAATTATTAACCCGGATGCCACCGGACAAATAATTCTAGTTGTCAGTAGATATCAAGTGTGTAACAAAACGAAGATAAGTTTGTTCAATATAATATGTAGGTACTGTAGAAATTTACATGAGAAAAACGTTACGACATTCGAGTAGAGAATGTAAACAAAATAATACAATGTGTACTGTATTACATCTTTAATACAACCCATAGCTATCAAGAATGTATTTAGCATTGGTGGCACAAATGTAATAACATAACTTAATAATCAATGCACACGGACTTAATTTTATGGAACCTTATCATCTATTTTAGAAGGATTACCTAACTGTGTAACAGTTTCGAAACATTTTGAATGTTTTTAAACGAATATTCTATAATGCAATTTAAGCCGTGGAGCAACCGGCAAAGAATTGATCTCTAACTGTTTTCCGTATGTTTTCGAGAGTTTTGTAAAAAGCAGGTGTTCGAAAAATTAATGACATTTTACATTTCGAATTCAGCAATAAAGTTTGCCACCCATCTTGAATGTCTAAATTTCTTGTCCTTCTTCTTCTCCCTCGTAATGTAGATCATCGATCTGTTAGTTCAGTAGTTGATGCCTCTTGTGATGCTAAAGACCAGCTGTCTTTCCATCTTTTGGTGACCTTCCTCGGGGACGTGAACCGACTGGTGTTTCCTTAGCAGCTATATGTACGATTCTGTTTTCAGCCATCCGATCTACATGGTCTCTCCAGAATCGTCTCCTTTTCCTACTCAATCACACTTCCGTCATTGTCATACAATTCCTCATGCACGCTCTCCTGTTCAATGTGCTCAACACGTGACCGTCCTGTAGAATTTGATTAAAATTATTCTGCCATTTGATCCTCGGGCGTCCAAGTCTCTGAAAACTAATCCTCTCAGCCAAATATATTATCTTCTTGGTCATTCTGTCCTCATTCATTCTTTCCTCATTCCAAAATTATTTCTTTTTATTACACCAACCTACAATTCCACATTCCTCTCGTATTAAAATAATACGAGAACGCTCATAGATGAATGATTTTTTATTTATTTATTTTTTTTATTTATTTTTCATATCATCCGTAGGCCATATATTTAGCACTTGGAATCGTCAAATAATACAAATAATTTGCTATTTTATAACAATCACAAACAATTTTCAATAGTTCGTTACTTCACAATGATCATAGACAAGAAAAGAAAACAAAAGAAAACAAAAAAAAATGACAAACTGATTAAGGAATTTCATTTCATCAAAGCTATTTTGAGTGTAAAAGGCCCAAAACAGCTTCACGTCAATGTAGGAATGTAAAAGATAGATAAACAAATCAAATACAATGACAAACAAATTAGCAAAATGTTTATATTAAAACAAAGCGGTAAGCTCACAAGAACAAAGTCAAAGATACCACACTAAAACAAGCAAATTTATCAATATGTTAGAAGAGAGTGGGTTTATTAGTATGTTAAAATATTAATTGATATCACAGGTACGAGTTGGATCGATGTGTAACATTTCGTCAGTGGAATAAAAGGCTTTCTCGACAAGATACCTTTTTACCTCCCTCCTGAAGTCCAAGGCATTCAGTGATTTGATTTTTGCAGGGAGATTATTATACAGGCGTATGCTCATACATATAAATCCTACTCTCAGGGAGATTATAAGATTACTAACACATCCTTCAATAATGAGTATGCTACACACACCACACAAATTACAAAGCACTACCCAATCACAGTGATGCTACTCGGTTACTAATACAATCACGTCTTCTGTAATACACACTACTTGAGACTGTGTGCGTAGCGGTGCTAGGGCACTTTAAAAAAAAGTCTACTTTATTCTATTTCAACCGAACATTAAAGAGTCTTTATATTTATGATTATGTGCCCTTTGACACTGTAACACCACTGTTTATTATAAATTTTAGTATTTACTCAAGAGAAAAAGGTTATTTTTTAAAGACATCACATCAGTAAAGTTCATTTGACTGTGTAGCACGAGTAGGTACCTCTACCCATCCCCCTTGTTTAGAATCCATTATTTTTTATTTATTTACTCTTTTTAAATAAAGAAAAGAACACCTTGTTAAACATTATTACTCTTGAAATGTATTTGTACAACATAAGTACTTTTTAAATATATTTATTTACTTATTTTTTAGAAATATAACGTAAAACTTTACTACTATCAAATCTACTACCTTAACATTACCTACTTAGGGCCAACATTATAAAAGTCCGTTAGCTCAAGTCATTTTAATATGGTCCAAAATTTGATATAACTACTCGTTTTTCATCATTATAAACATCCGTTGATATTATTTCAGTAAAATGTTACCATCGGTTTTAACTGGCCGACCGACCAAAGATTAGTTTTGACGACTAGCATTGCTGTCTCACTATTTGCCTGAAGAGAGAAAGAAATAACAATAGATGAATCTACGCACGTGTTTTGTTAGGATATATTCTCATAGCACCGCTGTCATTTACTCATTTGTTTTGTGTGAATTATGAGATTGTTGGGTGAAGTTTTTATGAATGGGGAGCAGGTAGATAAAAGGGACAGGCAAGATTTTATGTGACCACCGGTTGAAAACAATGGGTACTTACAGTAGGCAAAAATATTTCTTTTTAACGAATTGTCAAAATAGTTTTATAATGCAGTATCTTGTAGAATGTACGAACAGATCGCCATCCGTTCGTAAAGTGTCGACATACTTACGAATATTGGTTTCCTCGTTTATAATTTTGGCCCTTACTTTACGCGATATACTTGTTTGTTAGAAAGGCTGTGGGGCAGCGCGGGCGTCCGAGAACCACGTGGCTTGATCACGTGGATTAAATTCTCAAGGATGGCCATGTGTTGAGTTAGAGTGCGTGCATGCACGAGAAATTGGATGAATGTAGAAGAAGCGAAAGAAGTAAGGATACATCTATATGGCGTTCCGCTCTCTAGCTACCCCACTTGGGACATGGCGTGAGAGTATAGTATAGAATAGTACTTTTCTATGGAAATCTTTGGCCGATATAATAACAAACGCTGATGTATTACGTAGAGCCAATACAAATAGAGAACTGTTCCCCACTGTTAAGCTCCGTAAAATATCATATTTTGGCCATGTAATGAGAGGCAAAAAATACACCATACACCAGCTCATCATAAAGGGGAAAATTGAGGGCCGCAGAGGAATCGGCAGAAGAGAGCTCTCCTGGCTTCGAAGCCTTCTGATGCCGGTCCATTCGATAATGGACCGGCATCAGAACCATAGGGGAGCTGTTTCGCACCGTCCAGAACAGGAAAGCTTTCTTCCAAAATGCCGGTGAAACTCGGCAGGACGCGTGAAAAAGAAGAAAATTTAAAAAGTAACAACAGAAGAGAGAAAATGTGGAAAAGGGAGGGGGAGGGGCAAGAGATAAAATTTTATATTAATAATTCCGTAACAAAAAAAAATTTCCGTACTTTTGAGCATAGAAATACAATAAAAAAAATTGTAATACCTCAAAAGATATACAAATCAAATTTAAAATATTTATTTGACCGAAATATTTCATCAGACACAAGAAAAGATGGATACATAGATGGAAAATAAAATTTGAAAAAATACAATACTCTACCTCCAAATCCAATATTTTATTTTACGTGTTTCAGTTCTCAAAGGGATGATTTCAATAAGTCGGTAAAGGAGAAACGTGGGGAATGCTACGATTTATAATATTTCAATGATAAATTTCAGAAAGAGCAAAGTCCAAATATTTTTACCAAACAGATATCTCGATTTGCCGTGTACAGACAGCTGGATGCGAACGTCAATCATCAAGCATCAAGCAAAAATCTTAAATCTTTCGGCGACAATTCGGAGCATTCTCCGAAGAAATATTCGAATGAATGCCTTCGTTACCATTCCATGAGACGTAACGAAGGCATTCATTCGAATAATGCTTCGAATTGTCGCCGAAAGATTTAAGATTTTTGCTTGATGCTTGATGATTGACGTTCACATCCAGCTGTCTGTACGCGGCAATTGGAGAATCATGTTTACAAATTCGTAAGCGTCGGGACGCTTATATCACTTCTTCTGATTAGATTTTGCTCAATATTAAATTGTGTTAACATGGTTCTCCAATCGAGATATCTGATTGGTTATATTATCTGCACCCAAATCTGGTTAAACAATAAAAAATTACAAATATTTTTTATTGATTTCGTAACAAAAGAGACGAAACAGACAATATCTACAATTTTAACAATTTCACCGTCATCACGGCATATTCCACATGTGGAGCAGCCAGCAGACCAGAGGCCTGAGTCAATAACACACTTTCGCGTCACGTTCCCGCTCCGTTAGCGTTCGGGTGCCGACGATGTTGCGCCAAAGTGTGAATTTTCGTAACTATTGTGTATCTTAGCAACGAAATTGACACTTGCTTGCAACTTCGTCTATACTCGAACGTTAACGGAGCGGGAACGTGACGTGAAAGTGTGTTATTGACTCAGGCCTCAGCTGCATGTAATAAACATTGAAGCCGTCTTCTCTGCGCCAACAAAAAATTAAGACATACAGGATGGGTGGCAAATTTCATCGCTGGATTTGAGATGTAACATGTCTTTGATTATTTTTTTGAACACCTATCTTCTACAGGATACTCGAAAACTTACGAAAAAGAGTTAGAGACCAATTCATAAATGCTGAATTCTCAATACACGACCTTCCTCGAGTTGTTGAGAAACAAAGAGAATGTTAGAATGGAGAAGAAAAAAAAATAAGATTCTCGGACGTTCACTTTTTTTCACATTCAGACGTAATATTGCTGCCCGCTTCCATGATAGGGCTTTTGGCGTCGCAGGACCCGTCATCAGCTGGAACCGACTCCCCGAGGACCTCCGTAAAAACCAGCCGATAACAACGTTCAGAAGCAAGTTGAAGACATCGCTCTTCCAACATAGTTTTCCGCGCCCTTAAGATGGATGCTCCATTAAACGGCGCCGAATAAATCGTCCAACATACCTACATACATAAAATATGTTACTTTCCACACAGTTGTCTTAAATCCTTTTATTTTGCTTATTTCCTCATTTTACATACATACCATTCACCTCAATAACTAATATATCAAACAATTTTTTTCTACGATTAGTTGATCAAATAGTTAACAAACAATTATCATTCAATCAATTCAATCAATCAATCAATCAATAACACTGTACAAGCGTTGAGACAGTTTATCACCAATATGGCTACAATTAAGTTGCAGCAGCCTCTCTAGATTGCCCTCTATCGAGGCGTAACATAAGTAATTAAACATTTCAACATGTTTAGTATTAAAAAATTGACATGCACTGTTCTTGCGGTGTACGTTTGATTTACTAGAAAATTGATTTTACATTATTCTATAGAGATAAGTAAATAAAGGAAAATTCAAATGCCGACATTCAGTTGTTGTTGATCGGTCAGAAAATCAAAAGGTTTTTTTATTTATTCAATGTAAAATAAGACAGACGAACGTATGAATAAATTAATAAAGTGATTCAAATAAATAAAGAAAAAAAGATTTATCTCATTGCCGTATAAATATTTTAATAAACTTGTAATAATTAAATTCTCGTGTCACGATGTTTGTTATCATACTCCTCCGAAACGGCTAGACCGTTTTTGATGATATTTTGTGTGCTTATCGGGTAGGTCCGAGAATCGGCTAAAATCTACTTTTCATACCCCTAAAAGTTTGGGACGATCCACCCCGATTTTTTTTTTTATTTTATGCACAAATTTTTATTTTTTATGGTGAGGCATTAAAAAATACATACAGCCCTAAATTTTTACCCCTCTACCATCAACCCCTATTTTTTAATAGCGATATTTAGTAATATAGAAATAATGTATAAATAATTTACTCTATTCTATTGTAAATTGTTGTTTTTAGATTTATCTGTTGTGTTTGGTTATGTATGTTTTGTAGAGCACATAAGGGTAATATAGGGATCTTCACTGGTTTGCTTATTGCTAAATATGTTATAGACCATTGTATTTTTTGTATCAACTGTATGTATCCTGTAAAATTGAAATAAATAAATAAATAAATAAAATATGGCTAAACAACGTTTGCCGGATCAGCTAGTATGTCTATAATATCTAGGATGATCCCATAGATTTTCATCTATAATACTTAGATAGAGCACTCGTGTGTATTTTCATTGCAATAATGTGAGGCACCATTTTTCGCCACTTTTGAAAGAAAGGTTGGCAAAAAAAAGTGTGGTAAATCACTAAAAACGTTGACAAGAACTTCAAAAAATGTCAAATTATGTTCACATAAATACAAAATGTTATATTTTTATAAATATGCGAGAAAGAGTCCATAAAATGTAGGATACACCACACGCTTTCGCCAACCGTTTTGTCAATAGTTCATAGATTTTTTGCCTCAATTTTGTAAACGAGTCAGGGTTCTAGGTTTTGTATGGAATTCTGTGGTGATCCCATTTGTCGATTTTTTTCAAAATTGAGATGTTGATACCAAATTATTTGTCTCGTCAAGCCGCAACTACCGATGCAATAGCCTATACGCTGAGATATCCACGGAAACAGTTATTGAGGGGATTTAAATCTCGTGTTATTTATTAATTTTAAGCACAAAATAGACAATAACTGCATATATAAAGTACAGAAAAAAGGTAAATCTTTCAGAGATCAGCTATCATCCAACACCCTCCGCCACAATTTTTTTTTTTTTTCATTTTTAGACAATTCACACAGACCGAGCTAGTCCCAAATTAAGATATGAATCTTGTATTATGGGTACTAACACGACGATACACATTATATACAATGCACTGAACACATATACATACATGTAACACCCAGACCCAGGACAATTTGAAAAAGGCCATTTTTCATTTTGCTCTGGCCGGGAATCGAACCCGGGACCTCGTGACTCAAAGGCAAGTGCGTTAGCCTCCGCGCCACACTGGTCGCCGTATTTTAAAAAAACATAGGTACCTACCTAACATTCCGGTCATCATCTACATTTACACAGTCTCGCTCGCTCACTCAATCATCACACTAGCACAAAACACAAGTCATTAATAACAAATCAAGGGGAAGGGAGAGGGGGGGGGATTACTGCGTATCTGTTGATTCATCCTTGAAGTAGGGATGTAAGGAAGGATAATTCGTGAAAATTCAGATGTACTTAAGAAAAAAAAACTGTAGACACTTCCACTTAATGAATCGGATACATATTTTATCAGATAAATTTTAATTCTCTCTAGCAGACTTGGGTGCAGATAACATAACCAATCAGATATCTCGATTGGAGAACCATGTTAACACAATCTAACATTGAGCAAAATCTAATCAAAAGAAGTGAAAAAAGCGTCCCAACGCTTACGAATTTGTAAATAAGGTCATCATTTTTTCAGTGAATTTTGTCAGCTTATTTTTATTATGAATATTTGTTGGTTACCCCAATCATAAGAATATGTATTACGTTATGGATGGTTTATTATTATAATAACGTTATATTTATTATATTTTGATTTTGATCTACGACGCACAAAGTAAACAAAATTTAGTCACGTGGAAAAAGGTTTGAATAATAAAAAATAATATAACAAATTATTATTATTATAAGTACTCACTACAAATGTGTATTGATGCGACGAAACATTTTGTGATACTATTTTTTGTAAGTATTGGCGAAAATAAATAAATAAAAATAGCATGAAACTTCAAAGAAATATGTTAATAGGTATATGTACTCTACAAGTAAATAAATACTTATGTAACCATTTTTTTAGTATAAAAAATGATGCTCAGAGACGTGGCCGTCTGAGAATTAAATGGCAAGATCATAATTATTAATGCAATTTGAAACAAGTGTTCCTTTCTACTATTGTTTGTTAATTCGCAGAGAGACGTCTTTCGACTTATAAGGTCAATATCAATCCTATAATAGAGATTGATAATGACCTTATAAGTCGAAAGACGTCTCTCTGCAAATTAACAAACAATAGTAGAAAGGAACACTTGTTTCAAATTGCATTATTATGGAATTCTACTACGTGTGCACCGACACAATTAATATCATAATTATTATACACCAGATACTACTAAAAGGACAATAGGTGTTCAGTGTACTGTATAGTAGAGCATGCATGAGGAATTGTATGACAGTGACGTAAGCGAAATGTGTATGCAAGGATAGGAGTAAATGAGGCTCATACTTTCTGCCTACCCCGGAAGGAAGCAGTGTGATGGTTATGACGATAAAATATTAAGTTCTAAGTAATAACCTACGGTTGTGTGGACACGTGGAAAGAATGAACGAGGACAGAATCACTAAGAGTTTAGAGGAATGGTGCATGAAGACGTGGCTGTTCAAGGATTAATTTGGTAAGATCATTTAACTAGATCCTCCAGGACAGACAGAAGGTGTTGAGTACATTGATTGAGTAAGAAAGCATACATGAGGAATAGTATGACAGTGATGGGAGCGAAAGATGTATGCAATGATATTAATAAAAGGTGCTCGATCATTTCTGCCTACCCCGAAAGAGAAAGTCAGCTAGCAAATTAATTAAGCCACCAATCGAACTTATACCATATATTATTTTATTCATTTTAATTTCTAAAAATATTTTATTATTTCATTTATACAACAATCCCTTAAAGTTAAGTTTCCATACGCACTACTTATTTGTCATCATGGTAAACCGAAAATTTCTATTCCTTATGTGAGTTCAAAATATGTTCAAAAGTTCCATTACCTCTCGTACACGCTATGTCTGTTTATTGTTTGTAAAAGACGAAAGGATAAGTTAAAGAGCAAAACTCTTGTATGTACGATTATATGTACAACTTTTAATAAAATAACAAAAGTTATTATTGTTTTGAACTAAGTTTCAGCTGGTTTCTGTCATCACAGAGTTAAGTCATTATGTTTTGTGTAAATATTACTTCGGAAATTGTTTTTTACTCTTGTTAATAATTATTATGGCCTTAAGACTCCTTCTAGGAAAATAAGAAAGAAATCTCTAGTTTTCCATAACAGATGAAATGAGAAATTTTGTTTTTTACAGTGAATATTGTCAACCAACGGTCTCTACTTTGAGTTCGTTTTAAATTAGTGAAAATATAACGTTTTGTTTAGTACTTAATGGGGAAATATGAAATTGGTCGTGAATTTGCGAAATAAGATGCTGCAAGGCGAAAGCGCTCGGTAATAAGCAGGCATACTGATGAATATATGCAGAAATATTATGTTATGCATTATTTAATTACTTCAAAATAAGCTTTTAATAGAGGACAAGATTGAGGGACGTCGTGAAGTTAGAAGGAAGCAATTGTCGTAGCTGCGTAACATAGGCAATGGACTGGAATAACCCAGGTGGCAGAGCTGATCCGAACAGCGCGGGACAGGGAAGTATTTTCCAGAAAGAAAATAAGCTGGGTAGCTTTAGAGCGATTACCTAAGTGACAGTTGAGAAGGATGCTAAAAAAGCTCATTTCTATCAAATTCTTCCACGAATGTAAAAAAATCCAAAAACTAGTAAAAATACGAAAAAAAAAACCTTTTATACACAACCATTAGAAATCACATGAATAATCATTGTTTTATGATATAATGGAAAAACAGATACTAAGATATAAAAATATATAATATTTTGAATTTTAATGTTGAAAAACACACGAGTTCGTCAGTAGCTTGGAGTTAAAGTTTCTGCCTCATTTGGTGTGCGGTTCGATCCCAGGTGTCGGCAATCTCTCCTTTCACAACTCAAGCTTTCAAGCCTATTGTGAAAAGTGTATAAGACTGTTATTTGGATTACTAACAAAAACCCAGACACATCTTTGAAAAAAACATTCTGTCAATAAGAGTCCACAATCATGGCCACTAGTGTACGAGTAGGTATATTGTGAAAAGTGCAAAAGTTGTATAATATGTGTGTAGAGACTTCTATACTTTCTCCCTTGAGATTTCATTAACACGCATTGTAGAAACTTTCAATGTTTTATTTAGTACACATGTTACTAAAAACTTTTGGTATAATAAGCGCTGTTTAGTGCAACAAAGCTCTAATCCACTCAAGGTTTATTCTGAGATATTATGAAGCTAAAAGAAAATATCTATTTTCATTGTTTTTCTTTTCGTTCTACTGTAATCTATTATACTACATTTGAATACATAGAATAAAGGGACAAATGTTCATATTGATATCATTTTAGATTAACTATATGTATGAATTGAGGCATATAGTTCTAATCGGCGTTAAGTCTATTTTACTTGATTTTCTGGTAGGCCCATATATTTGATATCTACTGATATATGGGGAAAGTATGTAGTTGTTGCAAGTATGCTCAGTTCTAAAGATGTTTATCCAGAGAATGAAGATAACAAAAAAAATACTTCAAAACACTACCGATTCACCTCATAAATATCAAATCATTTTTGAACTTAACGGAGTTTGAAACTTACATTAGGAATTTAACGGTTTTTGGAATACCGCACTCATAGATTACACTAAGTTTAGAATATTTACTAATTTTTTTATTGTTTAACCGGATTTGGGTGCAGATGCCCAAATCCGGTTGAACAATAAAAAAATTAGTAAATATTTTAAACATTTGTTGCTGACTGGTCGAACTAGCAGCCGATAAAGTATTGAACTTAATTGTTCCGGCGCCATTTAGACGGGAGATCGCGATCTATTTGAGATCTGAAAAATGAGATCCCAAAAAGATGGTTGCTTCTAAGGTTTGCATAAAGCGTCTCTCGATTGGTGGACCTTACATCGTGACAGTGAGAATGGTGGAATTGGTGAACGTTATCCATGGACACCGAAAGTGATCACTTAAGCCAGCCTTGAGCCAATTCGTTAGCGTTGGGATACCTTTCTCACTTCTTCCGATTAGATTCTACACAATGTTGCATTGTGTAGACATGGTTCTCCAATCGAGGTTTCTGATTGATTACACTAAGGTTCCCATTTTGAATTTGGATAAATCTAAAGCTGTGATTGGCTGTCTGCGGACTTATGATTGTTTGAAACAAAATGTAAGACGGAATTAACGTTGTGGGAATAAAACTATTTTTTTGACAGCGATTTTATTGTATATTTAGCGGAGAATCGAACACACATATTGGGTCGGGTAGCCGGAAAATAGATTGTATATACGAATCAATGTTTAGTGGAAATTTGATTTAAATTGGACTTAACGTCGATTGGAACTATACGCCTCAATTATTATATTACATAAGATTTTTCATTACCGCGGTTTCGGTGGGAAGTCCACCATTAACGAGTGATTATCAAAAAAACAATGTGATAATAAAACATTGATCCTTCTGAACTCGTAATCCTTCTAAAATAAATGGTGATATACCTATATCGAATAATTGTCAAAAAATACCAAAGTTCAGTCAATTTTCCAATTTATTTATATTAAAAGAAACTTTGTATTTTCCACTAGAATAATTTCAATTATAGTCGAAACGTTTTCGGAACTACTTGTTCCATCATCAGTAACAATACTAAACATATTATTTTCAAGGACAGTCAATGTTGTGGTGAAGGTGAAGGAGTGGTGGGCGGAGGCAGGGGTGGAGTATAAAGAAGCATAGACAAGAGTGGAGATGATATGGGTGGAATATGGATATTTATAATGTTTTCATTCTTTATGCAGCAATTATTTATTTCCAATGACTCTAATATATCCAACTTTCTTCCTTTGTCACAGTTATGAATCAATTCTATGTTATCCATTCCAAAGGTGTGTCCCGTATCTCTCGAATGTTCAGCTATTTCACTGTTGATTGTCATATTTTTCACTGCCTTTTCATGCTCTTTAAAACGTTGTTCAATTTTTCTTCCACTTTGACCTATGTAGGCTGCGTCACAATCTCTGCACTTTATTTTGTAAACTCCAAGTAGTTCCGAAAACGTTTTGACTATAATTGAAATTATTCTAGTGGAAAATACAAAGTTTCTTTTAATATAAATTAATAATAAATATGGAATTCCACAGTGTTAATCACGAAACATTCGAAACATTTATTTTAATTGTGTATATTAATTGCTCTTTTTGATTGTTCCGTTGATACGATTTATTTATAAAAGCTAATAAATATATTCTCACATAAAAGTATATCCTTGTATTGTGAAGAGTTGTTATTATTTTTTTACTATAGGTAACTATTTATACGCCTATCTCTTATTAAATTATGATGAATAATTTGATTTTCTAGATGTTCCCGCATCCGGCCCTGTACATCTGAAGTCTCCTATCACTTCTGACGGTAACACCATGTCCGCAGAGGAAATAGCGGTTGACAGGAATGGGCTAAGAAGTTTACAGGAGCGAAATCAGGTATTTTAATATTTTCTTTTTATAAATAATATGTTGCGACTGCATTTCCATCCAAACTTCTCACCAAAATATAATTATATTCTACCCAAGGCATATCCCACAAATGGGGGTAGCCAGCATGCTGTTCTCTACGTGCCACCAAAGAATAAATACGATACTATACCTACTATTCCCTCACGTCGTAACCCTAGTGGGGTAGGCAGAGAGAACGGAACGTCATACACATCTGTCGTTACAGACTTCTATCGCTTCTTCCACATTCATACAATTTCTCATGCACGCACGTCGACTTGTCTTACTCAATACACGGCCGTCTTTGAGAATAAGATCTACATGGTCAAGCTCTGTAGTTCTTGGACGCCCCCGCTTCTTCACAACACTCCTTATAGAATAGTAGGTATATATCCTCTTTATCATTCTTTCCTCTTCCATTCGTTCCACATGACCAAACCATCAAACCATAAACAAACAAATACAGTCAGTTATACAATAAATTCAGAGGTGACAAACCTCATCGCTAAAATTAAAATGTAAAATGAACAGCTGCCTTTTTTGACTGGACACTCGAAAACTGGCGTAAAAGAGTGAATGATCAATAGAAACACATATGATCATAATTATGGTCACACTGGATTTTAATAGAGAGAAACCACGTTCGATTCCCTCCGCTACGACCTACTCCACCTTCACGACACGACCATATTGCTTAGTGTGAATACTTTTGGTATTTGGATTAATTTCAAGCTTAGATTAATTATACATTCAAATTTCAAATCATCGCAGCATTTTCCGCGAATAGGGTTGCTAACGAACCAATCGCATACAACATATATGCAAGTTGTGATATGTATGCCAATAAGAGTTAGGCCATTCAAGATGAATGGCATACCCCATGGCTGAATTGAAAATGTAATGTCTCATACAGGACACTCGAAAACGGTCAGATAAGTGTGGATACCTTTTTTTGACGAGAACTCCATGGAATATACCTAATCAAGAAAATCAAATTTTATTTTTTCTTCTATCAGTGCCTTATCAGGGCCCCTAGTCAAACACATTTACAAACACAAGCGTTACGTTTTCGTTTCGTTTTCGTTCAAACAAGACGAGGTTGCGAGAACGCATCAACTTTCGTAGCTAAAATACCTACACAAGTAGCTATGAAAATTGTTCTCGCAACATCGTCAACGTTTGAACGAAACGTAAAAAACGTAACGCTTAAATGTGTTTTGACTAGGGCTACAGGTCCCCCCGACGTTGGCGATTACTCTGGAGAATGCTTCTCTGTCCTACGCTGTGCGGGTCAGCTCTCCCATCTATATTATTCCGGTCCATTGCCGTATATTACGCAGGCACGTCATCTGCCACGACCACGTCCCTCAATTTTGCCCTCTCTTATCAACTGCAGAAGCCGATAATTATTTATCGCGTCGCAGGATTTGGCCTAAATATGAGACATAACGAACCTTAAAGTTCGTCAGGAGGTCTCATTTTTTATGCTTATTTTTAAATTTTAATTAAGCTCACAGCAATGAAGCCAATGCGTTACGCAAATACAGCGAAAAGTAAAAAAAAATAAGCATTCAAAGCTCGTTTGATGCCTTCATGTAGGTATACCTAGCACGTAAATACGTACTTTCTTTCCATGGATCATAACGCAATTTCTACTTTTTCTTACAAAATATATTAAATAATAATAAAAATAATATTTTGAAGAGAAAAAGAAGATGAAATGCTATGAAAACCTTAGAAAAATTACAATCATTTTGTTGTAACTTGGAAGTTCGATATCAAACGTGATGCTATTGTATGAAACGTGACCGTTAAGGGGCCCCTTTAGCAAAAACGATAAAACATTCAATTTTCAACAAGTTTGGTACACAAACTCACAAAACTTGTTGACCCTACGAACATTTTGATTTGATAAAATTAAAAAAAAAAATGTTATTTACCAATATCAAACTTAAACTTTAAAAAAAAAACTTGATTTTATAGCTTCATTTATAAAAAAGCATATTTCTAAAAATCGAATTCAGGGGTGTGTTTGGTACATAAATGCACGAGAATCGTACAAATTTTCATATATATTTTTTATATTACGAATACTTAGGTAGTTATTACAATTATAAAACAAGTAAATTTAATATTTTTTTTGTTTTATTGATGGATATTGACCGATTTAAAAAATATTTTTTTCGATAAAATTTCTCATAGGTATTTTGGAACCAAAAATCACCACATGAACTCGATTTTTTGTATACTAAAAAAAGTTTGCTAAAATCTATGGTATTAATATGCTTGATAGGATGAATAAAAAATATATTTATTTTACAAATAATTTATATTTTGATATAACAAAGAGCACCTAAATATATCTCGTTAGTCTGCGATATATTTATTTTTTAGTAAAAAACTAATTTTAGTACCTAATAAATATTTGTTTTTTTTTATTTTACCAAATCAATGTGTTCGCAAGGGTCAACAAGTTTTGGCACTTTCTCTATCAAATTCATTGAAAATTGAATATTTTACCGTTTTTGCTAAACGGGACCTTTAATACGTCGCACTCTGTCTTTTTCCCAATATCATGTTTTGTGTTATGTCATTTTATTTATCGACTATTCAGTTACAAAACTCAACAAGTCGAAGTTTCGAAAATTTTGATTTAATTGGTAATACACACAATTAACGTCATTCTTTCAATTACACAAACAATTAACTATAAAAAATAAACGATTACCTTTATATATAAAAAAATAAGTTTTGAAAAAAAATGCAAAACTGCGATGTTTCCCATGACGATTCACTCGACAGAAGCAAGTGGCGAAATAAAACAAGAACGGCGACCCCACCACCATATGGGACTAATAAGTGCCCAAGGAGAAGAAGATTTTTGAATAAAACTGTATCTTTTTTCAATACTAGTACAGTAATACAGTACTCCTCGACCCATCTGGTTTGGGGAAGTGTTTTTAAATGCCACAAACGCTTCACACTTCAAGACATTCGTGGATGTGTGGGTCTCAAGATAGGATCTGCTACGTCAGCCGGGTCCCCCGCCCACTGACGTGGTAGGAGCGGAGATGCCAACACTGGCATAGTGGTAGTAAACTAGAGAGAATTAAAATATTAATAAATCGTCACCTAAACGGATAAATAGGAGTCCTTGGACTCCTGCAATATCCGAGAAATAAAGTTATTTCAATATATTTTATCTATTTTCAATTTTACAAATAATATTTCGAATTGTTTAACTATTGACCGGAACAAAGTCAACGCATGTCTTCAACAGTGTGATTATTATATAGTGGATTTCACTTTCTGTTGTGTTTTTTAAAGCATAATATAAATATCTATAGCAAAATTACAAAAATGATGATTTCTCGAATATAAGACATTTCTACTTGTTGAGTTATAGAACTGTACTATCGATATATTTTGTGATATTTTATATAAATAAAAATCAATTTATAATATTATATATATTTACCATTACGACAGTTCTCAAAATGGGGTAGCCAGGAAACCCAGCAAACTATGTATGTAACCTAGTGAGGCTGCTGCAACTTAATTGAATATAATTGGTGATATATATTGTTTCAACGTTTGTATGATATTGATTGAATAAAGAAATATTAAATATTATTATTATTAAATATTATTATTATTATTAACTGCATGTACCTAATGAGCATACAAGTTATTCTCTCTGTGCTAATACAAGTTAAAATATTCAGATGGATCTCACACCTCATCGCTGGACTGAATATGTTAAATGTCATAAACGTGATGTTTTACGAGTTTCTGCCTTTTACAGGACACGTGAAATCCTGAATGTTTTATTGGCACAAAAAGGAAAACTTGCATGTTTGTTACGTGCAGTTGGTCTGTTGGCTACCCCACGTGTGGTGAATGCCGTGATTGTATGAATGAATGAATGAATATGCATATTTAAATGCGTTCTGTGTTCGTGAATATTTTTTTATATTTTGTTAATTCTTTACTGTATGTAAATTGATAAGGAACAATTAGTTACATTGGTTGCTCAAAGCTCACACAGCAGCAGGGCTACCCATAACACGATCTAATTACGAACTTAATTTTGTTTGAATCTATTTAAAAAAAGTTGAAAGGTTTTTCATATTTTGTTTAAAAAAAAACTTTTTATTATTCCCCAGCGGCCCTGTAAAGCGAACCCTTGTGAATTATAATTATTTAGAAATATTTCGTTCCTGTATTTAATTTCCCTTCGCTACGACATCCGGTGCTGAAAACCGCGGCCATTTTGACGAAAGCAAATATAAGTTCCAATCTTCAAATTCAAATATATGTATGCCGGAGCGAAACTGCAGAATGTCACGAAACGCCATTTTCAGTATGATCATTTAATAAGTAATTATTAATATAACATACGAAACTACCACATAAGATGAAAAATACCTTGTAAGTAGGTACATTTCTATTTAAAACTACACTTTGAAGTATCCAGCATGTGGTACCCATACTTGGTATCCCAGAACAATACCTACACATGAAGCTGTCATTGGGGTTTATAAGACAGAATTTATCGGAACCCTCGGCATATCGCCCTTCTGTAGCTTAGTTGGACAAAGAACACCTCGTAAAAAGGATGAGTTGCAAGTTCAAGTCCCGTTCGAGACACTACCAGTAATAAGGTGATGTTGTCTTTTCTAAGCCTTATATGATAGTTTCGTATGTTGAATTTACATAATTATATATACTAATACAATGGTTAATAAATTGTAAAAATAACATCGATAAGCAATTCAAGTTTTTTCAACAAAATTAAATTAATTTTCTCGCATTTTGCTTGTCAAAACGAAAATATTGTTGAAAATGATTGTGGATAATTGCTAATAACTATATTTCTATTTTGTTTTTTTAATTAATTCGATATTATATCAAAATGGCGATGTTTTGCTTTAACAAAAATATTATATAGGTAATTCTTTTATTTATGGTAATCACAAAATATTGTTCGTTTTCAAGTCAGGAGAATATGCCATCAAAAAGATTAAAAACAAGACTCACAAAACTACATAAATTCATAAATCACATTGGACAAAATTGTACATAGTGTATTTTGGCTGTCGCATACAAAAACATAAAATGCAAAGACAATTCTAACGACGAAATATTCACGGACTATAAAAGAGAAAAGTTTATTTGTTAGGTTGTTCTAAATTTTGTATGTGCGGGTACCTACATAAGAATGTAAAAGATCTGTCATATAAAACACAATGTATACATTAACGGTCCTATGAAAATAACGCTCTGAGTGGAGAAGCTTGGTTTCTGACATGTGATCCCGAAGGAGAGTTGAATGGCGATTAAAAAAAAAAGACACTTTATGCAATGTCAATGTTCCTATGACAATAATATTATGTTCTATCTATATCTGTACCATCACACCGTGTCCCAGGTGGGGTAGGTAGAGAGAACGGAACGCCATATAGATCTACTCTTACACGCTTCCTTCGCTACCTCTACATTTATCCAGTTTCTCATATATGCACGCATATTTCTCTTACTCAGTACGCGCCCGTCCCTTAGAATTTGATCCACGTGATCAAGCCACGTGGTTCTTGGACGTCCGCGCTTTCTCACACCCTCTCTTTCAGATAAATACACCCTCTTCGTCAATCTTACACCATCCATTCGCTCCACATGGCCAAACCATCTCAATTTATTCACACGCATTCTATCAACAACACTCTTCTTGCATCCACTCATTCTTCTAATATCCTCATTTCTTACTCTATCACGCAATGTTTTACCTACCATTCTTCTCAGTGATCGCATCTCCACTGCATTTATTCCACTCTCGTCCTTCTTCAGCCATGTCCAAGTCTCGCTTGCATACATCAGTGTCGGTACGAGGATGGCGTTGTGCACCAGCATTTTAGCCATGTTCGAGACATTGCTATTGCTAACAATAGATCGAAGTGCTCCGTTCACTCTCGCACCAGCCACTTTTCTTTTTTCAATATCCCTTTCGTACCTACCATCCCTCACAAACATACTTTTTAGCAACATAGTTTTTTTTAACATAGTTTCCTCACACCCTTTCTTTCAGACAAGTTTATCCTTATAGATATGTGTTGTATGAACACAGTTTAAATCGTCCGGGTTATGAGTTGTATGAACACTGTTTAAATATTGTAAAAATATTTTATTATATAAAGAAATATAAAAAGTGATTGTTAAAAATGTAAGAAATGAAGTTGTATGGCAGATGGTTAGCAGCTGAGTGTTGGTGTTGTGCTTTTTTGCACCAGCCACTTTCCTTCTTTCAATGTCCCTAGCCCGCATCTTCCATCCCTCGCAAACATGCTTCCCAAAAATACTGTAAATAAATACATAAATGAAATGAAATATTTCGGTAAATAATAATAAATTTAAAAAATTAAACCAACCGACGTCATGTTAATCATATCGGCATTTCAGAATGCCATTAAAGCTCAGAGAATTCTCATAAATATTAAAGTAAGATCTTAGGCATAAGAAATGTATTACAGCTTTTTTTATAACAGAGCTTTCGAGTGGCATGTAAGAGGCAAGGCTGACGTCAAGTGGACAAATATTATTATTCCGTTAACGACATTTCAAAAGAAAGGACACTTTTGTAAACGAATTTCCACTTTTTAAAGTCTTGAATACGGAAAATAAATTAAATCTTCACTTGTCTTATTTTTAATAGGATTCACATATTTACATTATAGATGACAAAAAACGTGAAATAGAATAGGTGTCCCACACTTTTTTGGAAGTAAAAAATATCTCGTATAAGATTGAATTTAAGAGGCAAAATAAAAAAAAAACTTAAGTAGTTTAGGTATGTAATATGAAAAGAAAATTATTCTATCAAAAATATTTTTTTTTAAAAATCAATTTATTCTAAAGGTCCTTTTATGGCTTTGTGATTTATAAAATATGTACAGGTAAGTACATATTTGATAAATGAATAAACTGAATTCATATTTTTATGATACCTTGTTTTGGTTTGTAATATTGTACAGTGATAAGAATTAAATTCTACACCTACCTAAGTATAAATAAGAAATAGTCGGCTAGAATAGTTGTTTTGCGGTAAAACAGTCTACCTTTTCTCTCACGCCGTATTCCCAGTGGGGTAGGCAGAGAGAATGGAACGCCATTAAGATCTATTCTTACTAACTTCTCTCGCTTCTATTACATTCAGACAATTTCTAAAACACACATGTCGATTTCTCTTACCCAACATAAGGTCATCCTTGAAAGTTTGATCCATGTGATGATTTTATTTAAGTTGATTTATTGATTTTGTTCTGTTATTGATGATGTGCATAACAATAAAATAAACAAAAGACATTCAAAACAGTTGATTTGCCAAATTGTTGGATTGATATTGTAAATGTCAAATATGTGAAATGTTCGTTTTCTTGTTCCAGAATGTCGTCGAAGATCTGGACTTCATAGATTCCTCTCATCCAGAAGACGATGAACACAAAGACACTGGACAGAATCGTCATCAGAACACCCTCAAAGACAACTTCAACTTAAAAACAAAGACAAGCTGTACTGAGGAAGAAGAGAGAGACGCTTGCTCTAAAGTCCTGGAAGACCTCAACGAAGCAATATATTCAACTGTGCAAGATGTACATTTCGATATTGAAGTTTATGGGGTATGTGTAATATAGAGTTTTTCATTTTCATAAACTCACCCACAAAACGACGCATTTTTTAAAAATATAATACCATCACAAAATATCCCACAAGTGTTGTAACCAGCGGACCAGCTGCATTAAATAACCATGCAAGCCGTCCTCTCCGTGCTTACAAAAAAAACAAATAATTCAGGATGGGTAGCAAACCTCATCGTTGTATTTAAGATGTGAAATGTTTTCATTTTTTCGAACACCTGCTTTTTATAGGATGCTCGAAAACCTACGGACAAAAATTAATACAGATACTCCAAACCAACATACCATCACCTTAAAACTAAATATCTATATTTACCTATAGGTTTTTGTTGGTAATCTATAGGTAATAAGGAGCCGATCACATTGTCTCACTTGGGATGAACACCCAAAACGATCCAAGCTGTTTTTCGAAAATAAACACTGTTTACTGATTTGGCAGTAAAGTTGACGTAGTTTCTATACATTATATCAAATGTTTGGAGTAAAAAAACACTGTATTTATATCACTTTTATTTTATTCTACGCGAAACCAAAGTTTCTGCAGTTATCTGACAGGGGAAGAGAATAGATAGATTAGTCGAATGTCACGCCATAGAATGATAGGATCCTTGTCGAAAACTTAGTTAGGTACGCGTAGAACATAATAATAGTAGTGTCAGCAATTTTTTGACTCCAAATTTCAAAATGTGAACATGACTATTCATATTTTTCATCCTGCGCTTTCACTGCAATGTCATTAATCACACCCGTGTTGTCTGTAGTTTTACGTATTTTCATAAAAAAAAAATGTAAGTAATTAACAATACCTACATAGTATCGCCCCAATACAGGTGCATTGTACCTAGTGGGGCAGCAACACCAACGCATTGTTAATTGTTACATAAATAATGCAGTACTATTGATATAAATGTGATGTAAATATTTTATGAATATGAATAAAGAAATTTGAATAGTTATTAACTATAAATGGAATTAAATGAAACGGGAGAAGGAAGTAAGAAAGGTCAGTTGTTAAGAACAAAGGGGTTGGAGGTGAACATTGCGGGAGGTCAAAGCTCGATATGGGCTGTAGCGCCATCGGAGTGAGAAATTAAAATATAAATGAGATTACACAACACATCTGTTATGACCATTATTCTGAAATTTTTGAGTAGTTAAAAAAAGCTTGTTTATGGCTGCTTCATCGAAAGAAATCACCATCAAAAATATATCGGTAGGTGATCGCTTTCATCCTCCATCCCGAGTGTTCACTGAGGATGAATCAATCGTCCATTCACAATTTTTCTTCACTTTCGATAATATGTATATCTCGGATGATCACTCAAAATGATATGTGTGAACGACGCTTAATTAATAATAATAATGGTACACCACTGTCTGCTTTGTTCTAATTATAACTTCCCAATCTTGTGGAGTATATAATATACTTGCAAAGTGTCCCTTTTTACGTCACTGATGATACCTTGTATTTATAACAACTCACCTGATAATGGACATAAATAGCAACATCTATACTGTCTTCAAATCAGGGATGTTGCGGATGTCGATTTTTACACATCCGCGGATGTGAATGCGGATGCGGATTTTTGAAGGCTCACATCCGCGGATGCGGATGCGAATGTGGATGTTTAAGATGTTATAGAAAAAAAAGTAGGAACTACCTTAGTTGGTAGGCCCCACTGTCAAATATGTGACGAAATTTTTGCTACAATAATATTATGGATTTTTTGACGAAATATTTTTTTCTTCTTTGTTATTTGCAAAAATATAATAAAACCGGCAAAAATAAAAATGCGTCGGATCTTGTCACCATTATTTTCGTTCCCATTGGTCAAATGCAAACGACACGCGCCATTCGCCGGCCCCGCCCCATTTCTTTCTGGTCGCAAATTGTCTTACATCCGCATCCGCATGAACATCCGCATCCGCATGAACATCCGCATCGATTATTGCGGATGCAGATGTCCAAATACATGCGGAAGCTCCGCATTTGCAGATGCGGATGCGAATATTCGCAACATCCCTGCTTCAAATATAGCTAAACATTGAAGAGGGTTTTCTTACGTACTGTACACGGTGGGCCGTTAACCTGTTCTTTAGTATTATTAATTTTGAGCCCTTTTAAGTTTTTTAAAGCATATAAAGGTGGAAAAGCATTTTTTTAAAGGGCAGCGCCCGCCAGATACCTCGTGCCGTACCTGGAGATATGTATCTCCATAACGACACACACATGCACAAACAGGATTTAATGTCGCATTAAAGCGACACCTGCTACCCCGAGGGAGCACTCTAGATTTAGCGGCCACACACCAAAAAATTTGGTGCAAAAAGACTGCGGTGCAAACATTTGTTTTTTAATTTCATCATAGAATTCTACTACCTAAACACCAACACAGTCAATAAGAACTAAAGAGTTTAATAAACTTGAAATATTTTTTGTATGAAATAAAAAATGAAAATATTAAAAGTTTGTTTTTGTAAATGAATTACTTATAAATGTAATTTTTAACTTACTAATGAAGAAATTCAACACGCAAGCCACAAATTTAATTAATTGTTGTACAAAAAACACAAAAATAATTTGATATAGGGATTAATTTATTTAAAATGTAAATTGAATGAAGCAAAATCATTAATGTATTTTCCGCAAATATTTCAAGTGTTTTATCCAATGACGAGTCAACGGTATAGACCACGGGTGGGCTAACAGTAGCGTCGAACGCGCGCATACTTCTCCGAAGACTTCTTGAATGATTGCTTACTATTCTTCTTCTTCTTCCCCATCGCCTTTATCACATTTAGTTGGGGTCGGCTCTGCAAGTCCTCTGGTCTTCTGCATCTCCGAATGCAGCTCTGACTCCCTCAGGTTCCTGGATATTGTGAATATCCAAGTGAATACTGGTCTGCCGGGTCTTCTGGGTCCTTTTTTATCATATTATTCTGTGATAGTCTAAAATATACTATATAACAATCGCACCGCTAGAGGCATCATGTTTTTATTTATTTTTTATTTATTTATTCTTTACTGTACATTGATAACAAGCAAATTTACACAAAAATACATTTCAAACAAAGACAATCATACAATCAATATACAGAGGGCGAGTTTATCGCAGAGGCGCGATTTCTTCCAACTAACCCAATTTCATAAAACCTTCACATAAAGAAAATTTTTTAAAGAAAGGAAAGAGGAGGTAAAAAAGGAGAAGAATATGTAGGAAAAGGGACTAGGATACAGAAGCCATATTTTGTGTGATAAAATGGTCCTTGACCGCCCGCTTGAAAGCTTGAAGAGTGGGGAGCAACCTTATCCTGGAAGGCAAACTATTCCAACAGCGAGCACCATGAACAGAAAAAGAGTTTGTAAAAAAGTTTGAGCTATGAGCTGGTATCGCCAGAAGACGCTCGCTATTGGATCGTAAGGGCAAGCCATGGCTCGAAAGATACTCAAACATTTCCTTAAGATAGTATGGTGAAGACGTAGAGTATAAACAATTATAAACCAGTGATAAGACATGGAGATCTCGTCTTTGGCGCACGGTAAGCCATTTCAGTTTATTCCTAAATCTTGTTATGCGGTCAGATCTTTTCAGATCAAAGATGAAACGAATGCCAGTATTTTGTAACCTTTCCAGTTTAGTGAGTAATTCCAAGTTACAACCAACGTAGGCACAATCGGCATAATCAAGGATTGGAAGTAGAAGAGACTGGACCAAAAGAGTTTTAATTTTCATGTTATTTTTGTTCCGATCAATATTTTTTGTGGAATTGAAAATAGGTACGATTTTTTTTTCGTTAATTTAATAATTAATATATAAAGGGAACCGTGTATTTTCAAAAGTTATTTCTTTGTGGAATTGATAGGGTGAAGTTGATTTCATTAAATTACCAATTTAATCAAAATTTCGACTTGTTGATGTGTGGAACTGGACCGTCGATATACCTTCAGCTCGTCAATGGCTCGTTTACGAACTAATTGCTCAAATCACTGACTCGATCTCCCTTTTAATTTAATACAATAACAGCTTCGTGTATTATTTGCACTTAAATTGATTTGAAAGCCCTCAAATAAAATATTGAATTTCAGGAAAATTACGTAAAATATTTTGCCATAATTTGTTCTGTAGGTATGAATACAAACTTAAAATACTACTACAACTATACTATCAAGGCATATTATGCCACAAGTTGGGTAGCAAGCAGACCAGCTGCATGTTATAGACATGCAAACTGTCTTCATCATGTCGATGGTATAAAGCACAAAAGACACATGTCCACATTAATTTGACACCTTCAAGAAAACAAGTTTTTAAAGTTTGAGATTCTCAATTAATTCACTAACTTCAAATTAATGCAGAAAGTGTTGAAAATCATAATCTTTGTTCTTTTTTAATGTCATTTATTACTTATTTTATATTATATTTTTAACCAGAATGTCAATCATTAGCATTTTTAGATGATGGTCATGGACATGTGTTTGGAAGTGTGATGGAAGTGCCGCTCACGGCGACTTTTGGTATGCGTTAATAATACGTGCACAGATGACACATGTCCGTCCTAAATGAACATGTGTTTTTTAGAATCTTCATATATTATGTGACATGATACATCTGTGCACAAAACAAAGTGCATTGTAGACATGTGACATTTGGTTTTTATTAAATACATATTTCAATAATGATATTAAGATTGTTGGTAATATTTAGTCAGGACATAGATGGCGTTGCAATCGATCTTGTACATGTATTAAGTCATTTTACCTAAAAAGTGGACATGCGTCTTTTGTGCTTTATACCATCGATGTATACTATAGACATCATTGGCATCAGGGATTGAAAAAGTACATGCCAAGATAGGGAGAGATGAAGGCGAATGTTGGAGGAGGCCAAGGATCATAACTGGATGTAGAGCAACTGATGATGATGATGTCATCTCGGTAGCAAAAAAATATAAGGAAATTCAGGATGGGTGACATTAACCTCATCGCTGAATTCAAAATTTAAAACGTAAAATATATTTATTTTTTCCAACATTTGCTTTTTACAGGACACTCGAAAACTTACGTTAAAAAGTGAGAGACCTATTCTTTACCGGGAACTCATTCCTGAAACGGAGCCCATTTCTTTTATCTCTGGTGAATACTATACTATCCTATACCCTCACGCCGTGTCCCAAGTGGGATAGGCAGAGAGAATGGAACCCCAAATAGATCTATCTTTACACACTTGCTTCCCTTTCTCCACATTCATACAATTTCTCATGCACGCACGTCGGTTCCTCTTACTCAATACACGGCCGTCCTTAAGAATTTGATCCACGTGATCAAGCCACGTAGTTCTCGGATGACCGCGCTTTCTCACGCCCTTTATTTCAGACAAGTGTATTATCCTCTTTGTCATTCTTACTTCGTTCATACGTTCAACATTTCCAAACCACCGTAGTTTATTCACGCGCATTCTGTCCACAACACTCTTCTTGCATCCGCTCATTCTTTTAATATCCTCATTCTTCACTCTATCTGGTGAATACAGTAACATGAGAAATTGAGAATCTCATTTTCATCAAATTGATTTAGTTAAATGTTCCTCCTTTTGGGCCATTCAGGGATATATTTGAATGGATAATACCAGAAAGGTGCCCACTAATTTAATAAAGGTGCTCCCTTCGTACATTCTGGATGATATTAACAGTCTGGAAACTGGAAATTGGGAACAATTATTATTATTATTAACAGCAGGTTGGTACCGTAAGGTGCCGTGTTGACCATCTGCCGTCTGTTGGTATTGCTGTTATATTACAAGTACTCCTGAAAGGTCTTATTATTACCTTACCCTGATGGAGGATGAGATTCGATTAAATTCAATGGTACCCATTTGGGACAAATAATACCTACCTTTATACTAGAGATGTCCCGAGTACTCGGTAATTTTTTTAATACCCAACTTAGCCGGATAACTCGGTTCAAGCACCAAATTTTAAAATTTATAAAAAAAACGTTTTTTAAATTGTTTAACCGGGTTAGGGCATAACGCGCAGATGACAAAACCAATCAGATATCTCAATTGGAGAACCACGTTTGTTGACACAATTGTGCAAAATGCTTTTTTAGTGCAAAGTTTTTTTATAAGTATATGATAGGTATGTTATTTTTTACGTCCCAGAGCCTTTGTATGGAACCAACTCGGCCGAGAAGTCGGTACTCGATTTCACGGGAAAATTTATATTCTGCACTTCTCTATTAGGTATATAGATATACAAGTTGTTTTATTTTTAACAAAATTCCAGTGCCAGTCTTAGTAAACTTAAATAAGAAACTAACTCGCCCATTAATGCTCCTATCGGGAGTGCAGGGTAGAAACAAGCCTCCTCCATTGTCAACCGAGTCACTTCTTTACAATATTGTACCTACCCGTTTATTTTGAATCCGTGTTTTGAGCCCAATCCTTGGGCTCCTGTACATCTGGATATGTGAATTTTTCCCGGCATTAGACTGTAAAGTTTTTGTGTGGTCATGACTGATCATATGAAGACTTATCTGGTTGTATAATGCTGAGAAGTGTGGATGGCGATTCTGCCACCGCGTTAAAAATTAATAAATATGTTAGTAAATCAAAATAATAAATTTAAATCAGCACAAATAAAACATGATGGAAAATATGGAAAATGTTTACAATATAGAAAACCTTAAGTATTTAAAAAAGGTGTGGCAATGATGGGAAGAATGTGAGTAAAGAAACGTATTCAGAGCTTTGTATTAATAAAGTTATTAAGAATGTGTGAAAGAAAGGAAATATTATAAAATAAACTGGATGAAATACAAAAGTTTGTATTTGCAAGTTACTTCTCCATTCTTATTGGTCTCCTGATAAACTTTGTTTTGTTTAATTTTATTTCCATGTGCTACACATTGCACTGAATTACAAAATGTCTATGATGGTTTCAGAAGAGGTCTGAAGATTAATTTGTTCACAAGGTTTTACACATGATACAAATCTAATCTTATTTTTTTGACATTTACTGAATGTCTGCTGAAAAAACATATTATTTTTTTCCGCGGTGGTTGAATTACGATCCACAGTTCTTGACATTATACTCATAATCATTCTGGGCTCCACTGACCAATGGATTTATCTTATTTCGATACTTAAAACACACAATTTTGTTTAACCATTTTTTCTGTTTTACTTAGACTTTCAGCTCTCTAAGCCATCGCTAACTCGCACTTATATTTCAACCGGTCCTGCTCTGTTTTTATTGAGTATTTCAAGTTTTTATTTTGCTATTTTACTTTCCTTAAAGACTATTTTAAAAATTGTGGCAATTTTCTCTAAATAAGTATCTATCTAATGGGTTTTATAAAAAAATTAGCATTTCACTAAAAGTTAATTCGATTTTTACAAATTTTACATTTAGTTCTTCTAATGTTATGTCTCACGACGTGCTAAAATCCAGTCGTACCAAAACATTTATGACTTTACAAACAAAAGTAATACACATTTGGATTTGGCTAATTAGACAAAGCGAAATGTCTATCTGCGACCATAATAGATCTATTGTGACATCCTTCTGTGTCATATCTCACTCTAAAGACCTAGGTGAAGCCTCACCTTCTCAGAGTCCAGCAGTGGACCTCCGAGGATGTGACTTCGATTGCGAGCGAGTGCGTCACAATTACAAATGATGTGGATAGGTGTTTCATTATCCTCTAAACAAAATCTGCACACTGGGTTATCTGACGGTCCAATTATCGTCACGTGTTTCCGTAGTCTGCAGTGTCCTGTCAAGGTCCTGGTTAGAATCCTTATTTGATTTTTATTAAGTTTTAGAACTTCTGTGGTGAAATTCCGCGAGTACCCAGTGATCAGTTCCTTCGCGTGTTTCAACCCTAAGCTGTTGGACCAAATTTCATGGCTCCGATCCTTGCCCCAGTTTTTTAGGCTAAGCCTGATAGTGCTAGATGGTAATCCGCATAAAAAAGGATGTCTCTTTTATACATAGCGATACAAAATAATTAGTATTTAGGTATAGGTTTGGTACGTTGTAATTTACATGTATTTAATATTAAAAAATGATTGAAAACGTTGCTAAAGTATGGCTAGCACGATGTCGTCGCGTGACGCGGTCTTGTCTTCACTTTAGGGAGAGAAGATAAGGTTCTTTGTGTATTTTAAACATTCTTCATTTCAGGATCCTCTTGTGGTATGTAGTATTTGCATTGGCGTACCGAGAGGGTTAAACTTGGACAGTAGCCTCTCCCCTTAGGGTCTCGAAAATAATACGAAAGTAGATATGGGAAAAGTTTGAAAAACTGCTATTGAAGTAATAACTGTCTTCGTCTTAAGTCAAACCAAATATATGGTGAAATTAAAATCAAATGTTTTTTTCTACTATATTGATTTTTATTGAAAGATATGTTTTTCGGCGTGGAGCACCCGGTAAAGAATTGGGCTCCCACTCTTCTCCATAAGTTTTTGAGTGTCCTGTAAAAGGCAGGTGTTCGAAAAAATAAGACATTTTACATCTTAAATTCGGTGATGAGGTTTGCCACCCATCCTGAATGCTTCGATTTTATATTGGCAAGGAGAAGACAGCTTGCATGTTTTATATGCAGCTGGTCTACTGGCTACCCCACTTGTGGGATATGCCGTGAGGGTATAGTAGTAGTAGTAGTATGTTTTTCGGCTTCTAAGGACATTGTCAATTTAGTTTAATTTAGACAATGTGTGTATATTTAGGATTTTTATCTTTTTTTTACAATTTTTTTATTTACTTTATATATTTATTTATATATTTATTTACTTTATTAACTTTATATTTAATATATAAAGGAAACTGTGTATTATTTAAAGTTATTTGTTAGTGTGATTGATAGAGTGGAGATGATTATAATATGTATTACCAATTTAATCAATTTTTCCAAAATTTTGACTTGTTGAGTTTTGAAGTCGATAAATTGATTTGTTCATTTTGTCATGTAACTGACGATGTGCAAAAAGAATTTTAAAAAATAGCGATAGTGGGGGGGGATAGAAATCTTTCGTGTATATAGAATTCCCAATCGTGAAAATTAAGACTTAAAAATAATAAAAAAATGTCCACACAGTTGACATATAAAAACAGTAAAAAAAATATTAAGCTCTTGCCCCCCCCTAAAGAATTTTTTTAGCACGCCTTTGAGTATATGATTGTAATACTTTAAAAGGTGGATGATTGATCGCCTTTCATGGCATCATGTCTTAGATTGTTGTCTATGGTACCTTAGTAAATTTTTTTACTTATTTCTTATTGTCAACGTTTCATTTTTATATTTTTCTTGAATTTTTAGATTGTTTAGAGTGAGTTGAACGATATCGCGATAAACTCGCCCTCTTTACTTTGAATTATGATTATAATTAATGGTTTATGATACAGTGTTAGAATTTAGAAGAATATAAATTGAATCCAATGTCCAATCATCATCATCATTGCCCTCTCGGGAGCACCGGGCAGAAATCAATCTCCTCCATTCAGAGCGTCTCTGTGCCAATTACGTCACCTCTTCCCACGACATTCCTTGCGCTCTGATGTCGTTGTGATAGGAACAGTGTATTGTGAAAGATAGACCCTTGCGGATGGAAGAACAGTAGGTACTGTTTAGGCCAACTATCATTGGGTATTCTTAGAACATGCCCCAGCCAGGACCATCGTTTCTCCTGAATCACGGAGATTAAAGATCTCTGCTGGGTATGTCAGCTGATGCACAACATCATTTTTGACACGTTCATACCATTTTATATCCAAAATCCTCCTAAGGCATGTTATATACAATACGAGTAATGTACAGTACAAAAATTTATTTACACCAAGTTTTGATATTTTTTTGGGGTTATATCACATAATAAAAACATAAAATCCATGTATATGTTGAATACGACAATCCTCAGCTATCGCGGGATGGGCATGCACGTATTTTTGACTATAGTCACGTCGCACATAGTAAGTAGAGTTTAAGATCAAGACTTCAATCTTGTCTTCAAATTTTGTCATAAGTAACCATGTTGCAGAGAAAAGACAAATCAACCACTCACATTGAATGTGTAATAATATTTGCCTGATTGTAATAATGTCAATATTATATCATATTATTTTCTTCTTTCTGCAGGATAAAGGACTACCAGAGAGATTTCCTGGAGACGGGGCATCCTCATCAGTTGGATGTTCAACAGATGAACCACATCAGAACTATTATGAGATTGAAATGGATGATACAAATACTAAGGAGGTAGGAATTATAACGACTCAGGATAAAGGCATCAAACCACAATTTTGGCAAAAGTGGTTTTATGTCTAAAAATCAATCATTTGTGTCTTGTACACATTCTGGTAAAAGGATTCGATCCCCAAATGTCTAGTTTTTGTAGAAAAAGAAAAAAAACAGCTAAGATTTAATTGCAAATATCGAATAGGATAAAGGACTCAAACAGCATGAGTTTCATATTTCACACCAAAAAATTTCATCCAGACATAATTTTAGGGCGAGGTAAAAGGCATCAAACCGCATAACCCCAAACATGTGGCATACATAATAATATATCTTTTAAATGTTGCTTAAGTCTGTCAGTACAAAGAACTTAATCAACATTTTTTAAATTTATTAGCTTATAACTTGATAATTCCTGAATATTTTTCTCGAATTTTCAATAACATAAAAAAACTACATTACAATAAGATGGAAAAATATTAATGATAATAATTTGACATTTTCTTTATCTTACAATTTTTTGTTTCTCCTACAAAATTTTACTAATATGGTTTGAAGCATTTGTCCTGATAAATAAAAATTACAAACATTATTTTTATAGAAAAAAATGTTTATGAGAAAAATAAAGTCTTTGTTTCTTGTTTTACAGGAAGATAAAAAGATTTCTAAGTCTGACAACGGAAACGCCAAAGTCTGGTACACTGATGATGCAGATAATATGCCTCTACCAATTGGAGAAAAGGAACTCAAATTTGCTGGACTTACAGGTAAGCAAATTGATCTTGGTCAAAAAACAATACATTAATTTGTTACTATGCGACAATTTATACTACATATTTATTTTATTTATTTAATTTTATAAAGTTATAATTATACCTTAAAAATAACTTATAACAAACATAAATTTTAGTCTAACTTACTTACTAAACTTACAACAATACACTCGCTCAGTCGCCTTCCATTCCCAACATTACATTCATACAGGGTGTCACGATACCCAATCATCAAAATTATTTTTTTCTAACAAAAATTTTATGCACCCACCACGAAAGGTCGGTACATTCGGCGCAGATCTTATATGTGACGGCAAATCGTTGAAGAGTCTGAAGCCTCTGTAAAAGAGACTTCTCTCTGTACTCGCACGTCTCGGCACCTTTATTCTGAACAAGTCACGCCCTCTCGTGGGGTATTCATGTATTTCAAAATTATATCTAACACTATTCAACAGGTATCGTGGCACCATTTTATTTTTAATCTTATAAATTAGGACAAAAACATTCAAGCATAACATCCTTCTAACATTTAAAAATTTTAATCTTGACAACATATCATTAATTCTAGCATACCTATTACATCCCAAAATAGTTCTCATGGCCCTGTTCTGTGCAATCTGTAATTTATTTAAATCAGTCCTGTTCGATAAGAACAAGACCGATGAACAATAATTAAAATATATCCTCACAAAGTTTCCCAAGTGGGTTAGGCAGAGAGAACTTAATGATACATTAATCTATCCTTATACAGGAGTATATTTTTGCTTCCTCCACATCCACACAATTTCTCTGACATGTATACCAATTATTTCTTCTACTCAGCACGCCATCCTTGAGAATCTATATGGTCAAACTGTGTAGTCCTCGAATGTTCGCACTTATTTATTATACTTTCTTTCTTTGGGATAGGTACATACAAATTATATTATTATAGCATTTTTTTGTACATATACAGTGGTACCTCGACATACGAGTTTATTTCGTTCCGCAATTTTGCTGGTATTTCAAATTACTCGTATCTCAAAGCAAATTTCCCCATTGAAATCAATTGAACTGCCATTAATCCATTCCAACCCCCAAAATGTCACCCCAGTTATTTTTGGTTACGTGTTTTTGAATAAGAAAATGTATAATGACGACCGGTGTGGCGCGGAGGCTAACGCACTTGCCTTCGAGTTACGAGGTCCCGGGTTCGATTCCCGGCCAGGTCAAAATGAAGAATAACCTTTTTCAAATTGTCCTGGGTCTGGGTGTTACATGTATATGTGTTTAGTGCTTTGTATATATGTGTGTATCGCCGTGTTAGTACCCATAATACAAGATTCATATCTTAGTTTGGGACTAGCTCGGTCTGTGTGAATTGTCTATACATGTTTATTTATTTATTTACAAATCCTTTTTGGTGTTTGACGTGAGCCTTTTACATGTTTAAAAATATACAAAAAAACACACAAATCAAATTTCTCATCAACAAACACTGCTGGAGCAAGATAAGAACAAAAAACTGTCGAAAAACAAAAACACAAATGGGAATCATTACAAAATATCAATAATTTTAGTCAAATCACAAAATAGTATAGAATGTCAATGAAATTTTAGCAATATGTCTAGAAAAAAAATTTAAATTAAGTTTGGAGATGTCAAGTAGATAGAAGAAAGAAAAAAAAATCTATGAGAAATGGTACAAATATTTTAAATGTCATAAGAAATGTAGTCAATAGTTGAAATGTCGTAAGAATTAGTTTTTAATAGTTTAAAATGTCAATAATAAAATAGAAAAATGTTAATTATAATTTAAATAATCAGTGATGTTTTATCACCAGATAAAGGAAACAATCTAAAAATAGTACAATGATACAATTTAGATAACAAAAGACCAAAAAAAATAATAAAAAATACAAACATTCTTCGAAATGCCCGTTGTTAGTTATGTTATTTATAAATGACAAATATTGTACAAAAACATAATAAAAGAGAATGTAAAGAAATAAACTAAGTACATTTATAAAGTGTTACTTTCGCCAAGGAGGTTTGATTCTTCCTCCCTTTCAGAATGTTCCGGAAATGAGTTAGGAAAGCTAAGCCGATTGCTCGTATTTCAAAGCAAAAAATAGCTCGCTCGACGACTCGAAAAACTCGTATGTTGGGGCACTCATTGGTATGTCAAGGTACCATTGTACTACTAGCCTCGACACATGCTCTAGCCTAGTGAGACGTCAAAATAGAATTAATTGTATAACCATATGGACATTTGAACTGTATTAGTTAATGTGTGTTTATTTGAGGAAATAAATAAATAAAATTGCAATCATTTGATAATCCAATCGCTTTATATTACATAATAATATGTCCAATCCATTCGCAACATTCTAACCTGATGCCAGTGGCGAAACTAGACTTTTCACAACGGGCATGCTTTTTACAAACATAGGTACTATTTCACTTCCAAACGAGTGGATGTTCTTGACAACAAACGAATATATAAATTTACATAATTTCTAGTATTTTGGGACTTTTTTTCTGATTTCTAGTATTTTGGGATTTTTTACTTTTATATTTTATATTTTTGTATTATTTTAAATATTGTATTATTATTGTTTTTAAATTTACTTTAGAGAATTTTAACTTTTGCTTTTTTTCCTCAAGACTAAGACATTTCTGGTAAGAGTGGAATCTTCGCTGGTCCACATGTTAAATGTATTAATTGTCAACATATTGTGTAACGACTGTTTGATTCTAAATATTGTAAAAATAAAAATGAAATAAAATAATTATGTATGTACGTGTTTTTCCAAGATACTCAACAATAACCAAGATTTTCAATCTGGAAATCGGAAGTTATCAGAAATTTTTGTGCCGATAAATTAGAACATTACACAAAAACAAACGGATAAGTGAACCAATCAATGTTTTAGATATTAAATTTGTATGTTAAGACTTAACTGAAGTTCCTGCGAAATGTGTCCTGGTCATGGAAGAAGATTCAAAAGAAGGTTAACGTTAATAATATCATTTTATAAATATTTTTTAGTTTAAGGCATGCGTTGCATATTTGCATGTATGAAAGGAACGCCACTGCCTGATGCATCTGCTCCGTAGTATTAATTTGTTCAAGGATCTCGGTATGACTTCACTTCTGTACCCCTCAATAGTTCCAACATTTTTAGGAACTTTGAACTTTTGAATTGTTTGGTCATTACTGATTGTGATCTATGTTTTGCTTGAATTAATGATTTGGCAGACAAAAAAGTATTCAAATAATTATAAGGTTTTTTTTATGTTTCGTATTTTTTTTCAGACAAATCCGATGTCTTCAAAAGAGGTGTGCTGTACAAAGGAATATACTGGCCATCACTCACAAATAGTTTTCATGTAAGTTTTAACAAATTACTTTTTTTAATTCTGTATATACAATTAATTCTTTTCGTCTCCTTATATGAACATATTCTAATTTTAGTTCTTGTTCTATTTCTAATTCTTTTCAATTTCATTCTAACTTTTTGGTTTGAACATGTGGAACGAATGGAAGAGGAAAAAATGACAAAGAGGATTTACTTGTCTGAGAGAGGTGTGAGGAAGCGCGGGCGTCCGAGAACTACATGGCTTGTAATGTAGATCAAATCCTCAAAAACGGCCGTGTTTTGAGTAAAAGAAACAACTCGCCCTCATATACTGATGTGTATACTACTAATGTATTTTATTTATTTATTTATTTACATACATCCACGGCGAGCCTTTTACATGTTATATTATACAAAAAAAAATATAACTCTCATTCACAACACAGCTGGAGCAAGACGAGAACAACAATTGGCGAAGAACAAAATATAATTGAGAATTAAATCATAAAATTAGGCAAACCATTAAGAAAATTCATCATCATCGCCCTCAAAGCTCCTCTCGAGAGCTCAGGGCAGAAACCAGCCTCCTCCATTTAGAGCGTCTCTGTGCCAATTGCGTCACCTCTTCCCACAAAAGAAAATTAGTAGAAATGAAAACATATTTTGAACCACTACAGATTAATCATTTCAACTGATCACACTCATCCATAGTCAACCTATTTGAATAGGTATTAACTAGGTAGGTATGTTGTATGTATATGTATATGTAAGTAAAAAATCCAGTCCCCGACATCCAATTGTGTCAAAAAAAATTCATAACAGAAATGAAAACATTGGAGTGAGAGTATAAAATGTTAGCAAAATGTAATAATATTTTATTTTAATTCAGTTTTCCATGAAATTGTGTGTATCGTTATCAATGTAGGTACCTACGGTAAAGAATGAGTAAATAAATAACCATCACCCTATGGTATTACCAGGTAACCCAACCACCAACATTAATTTCATGTGTTAAAATTACATATGGGTAAATATTGTGTAAGTTGAAGAAACGTGTCGTGCGTAGTAAACTTTTCACAGAGGTATGCTTTCACTACTCTACACTCTACATATGTGTACCATTTATCCCTTAATTATTCTTCATCGCGTTCTACTACACTTATGCAATATGTTGGTATAGGTGACAAATGTTCGAATATAAGTGAAATTTATTCGCCAAGTGTTCAAGATTATCGATGTATTTGTAATAATATTAATGAATAACAATAGGAAGATATGATGCATGTTTGTATTTGTGCTGCGGTTGTGACAAGTTTATAAAAAAATGACGAAAAACATATTCTTGAACCACTTCAGATTAATCATTCCAATTGATCACACTCATCCATAGTCAAAAATATGTCTATCAAAAATAGTCATATTAAAAATATGTTTGACATCTACACTTCTAGTAAGTAAAAAATCCAGTTCCCGACATCCAATTGTGTCAAAAAATTTATAACATAAAATGACGAAGTTCAGTGTGTATGTAAAATAATGTATTATTTTGTTCATGTAACCGTATTCATTATTGTAATGAATTTTAATTTAGTTTTTGGATTTCGAATGGAACACAAATTATTATTTATCAATCAATTTGAATTTTATTTTATAATAGGAGAAGAATGGTTGGTAAAACGTTGCGAGATAGAGTGAAGAATGAGGATATCAGGAGAATGAGCGGATGTGAGAGGAGTGTTGTGGACAGAATGCATGTAAACAAGTTGAGATGGTTTGGACATGTTGAGCGAATGCAAGATGAAAGGATGACGAAGATGTATTTATCTGAAAGAAGGGGTGTGAGGAAGCGCGGACGTCCAAGAACCACGTGGCTTGAGCACGTGGACCAAATTCTTAAGGACGGACGCGTGTTGTGTAAGAGAAATCGGCGTGTATATATGATAAACTGGATGAATGTAGAGGAAGCGAAAGAAGTATGTAAGGATAGATCTATATGGCGTTCCGTTCTCTCTGCCTTCCCCTCCTGGGACATGGCGTGAGGGTATAGTAGGTATAGTATAGTTTAGTTTTATAATAGGAAATACACTTATATTGAAAATATTGATTAGTTTACTTGACCGTTTTAGTCTTTGTGTAGTGTTCTAATTTATCGGCACAAAAATTTCTGATAACTAATTCTGATTTCTCGATCGAAAATCTCAGCTATTGTTGAGTATCTTGAAAAAATACGTATTTACATAATACATAAATTTATATAATATTCTATTATTGTCAAGGACATCCCCTTGTTTCAGAGGGAAATAGTACATTTTTAGGAAGCAAGACTGATGTGAAAAGACTTGTCCCGTCCCTGCTGCCTATATTTTACCAACCTCTTATAATTACAAACAACCAACTTTGATAATTGGACATTGCAAGCAGTATCATATTCCTTTAAATGGGAAAACGGTGCGAGCGAGAAATTTACAAGCGCTATGTTAAGCAAATGAGATAATAGGGATAGAAATATTTTATGATATTCGTCTTTAAAAGATTATTAAAATTATAATATCATATTTGCATGTTTTTGAAGTCACGCCGCTGATAGGTAGGTTTAGTTGTACCATGCGCAATGCTATTTGTGCTTTACAAATTGTCTGGAAATGGCGCGTAATAAAGGAGTAACAAGAAAAACAAATTGAAAGGTTCAATTCAAAAGGCCCTACGGCTGTATGAAGGAATTATGACGAATATTTCATTATTCAAATAATTCTGTGGTATCGTGACAAAAGTTGATAATAGCCCGATATTTATGAAAGTCAGATTTAAAAAAAAAGAAGATATAATAATATCTGGGTTTTGTTATAAACCCAAACCTTGTTCACCTTTCACAGTAAGCTAAATGCTTGTGTCGTGAAAGGGGAGTTTGCCGACACCTAGAATTTTTCACTACACAATTGTGTATGTCTCTTATAACCTTTTTTTAATTGCACTAAAAATACTGAAAGGATTACATTAGAAGCAGAAAACGAAAATATTAATATCCGGGTTGGCTGGAAGAAATCGCATATATGCGATAAGCCCGCCTTTTTTTCGAAATTTAGTTGTATACTACATATTTGGATACCAATAAAGTCGGATTTATTATTTATTATTATTCAATATCAAGGGTCAATGATTTTATAATATTATACTGACAATGATTAATTGCGCTTTGAAATATGCTCCTGTGTTGAAAGAACTTCTACACAGTCGAATATCTCAGGAGTCGAGGACCCCTATTTATCCAAACTCGCAGACACTCCTTCTTTTCCTTACGGGTGGCCTGAAAGGCAGACCGACGCAAACCGTCTCGTAGGTATACTTCTGAAAAAGAAACAATAAATAACCTATAAGGGAAAGATTAAAATTAAATTAAATGCACATAATGCATATGTGACACCATTGATAAAATAAATTCTTAAAAATAAACAAGATTATACCAAAAATATAAAACATTTTACTATAAACAGGTGGTACAGATAGAAGGTATAGATTAAGTGTCGAGAAACATTTGAGTTTTAAGACGGTGAGCTCAGGGGTCACCAGTTAAAATGCGCTCCCGTAAAGTTAGCTTATTCGGACATATCGACATTGCACTAATTTTATTTTCACTAAATGAGTAAAACTCCATTATTAAATTAAAAATTAATAAGTAAAAATACTTTGGAGTTTTAAATTTGTTTATTCAACAGTTAGGTACATATGTTTCGGGTTACAGGCCCATATTCATACTATTAATTATTCAGTATGAATATGGGCCTGTTACCCGAAACATATTCATACTATTAATTATTCAGTATGAATATGGGCCTGTAACCCGAAACATATTCATACTATTAATTATTCAGTATGAATATAGGCCTGTAACCCGAAACATATTCATACTATTAATTATTCAGTATGAATATGGGCCTATAACCCGAAACATATTCATACTATTAATTATTCAGTATGAATATGGGCCTGTAACCCAAAACATATTCATACTATTAATTTTTCAGTATGAATATGGGCCTGTAACCCGAAACATAATATGTAACTGTTGAATAAACAAATTTAAAACTCCAAAGTATTTTTACTTATATGTAAATTTTTAATATCGACATTGCTTCTTCGGACATATTAAATTTTGCCACAGGATAGTACTCATTTTTATTAAAATTATGTATGAGTAAGCTACACTACACCCCATGTACAATAGTACACATTGTACTCCCTCCTCTTCCCTGGTAAATGATATAAAAAAACATTGTAATAGCAAGTATGTTCTGTGGGTAATTGTTCGAGAAAAATGTCAATGTGAACCGGAAAAAATATATATAGTACCTTTATACAAAGCAGTGGCTTAACTTATGCCGCATTGTAATTATTGTATTTTATTAATTTATTTAAACGAAATACACAAATGGTTTTATTATTATGTATGTACCTATGCATGACAGATGATTTATTTAGCGCTGTTTAATAGGGAATAGAGAACAATGCAGGGGCTTCCTACAAGACGAATCTGGAGAGTGTGACTGTGGTGCAGGAGAGACCATTGCCACACTTGTTGGAGTGACCATTGTGCCCTGTCACGTGAGCTAAGGAGGATATTTTTGACGCATCTTCAAGTGCTATGCGTTTAGCACAGTACTAGAGATCAGTTTGATTGGTTTTCTCTGTGTTTCGACACGATAAATAAATAATAATGCGCGGGAAACTATGTTCGAAGATCGACGTCGTTAACATTCTCCTGAACGTTGTTATTGGTTGGTTTTTACGAAGGTCTTCGGGAAGTCGGTTGCAGGTGACGGGTCCTACGACATCAAAAGTCATAGAAGCAGGATTTGTATTTTTGTCAACTTTTCCAGTAATGGTGTGATATGACAACCCCTATTACTGCTTCTGCTCCTTGTGCACTTATCAATCCCACATGCTGGTGGGGTCTTTCTTTCTAGTTTTATTTTGCCATTTGGTTCTGCCGAGTACATCCTAATGGGGAACATCGCATTTCTGCATGTCTTGTCTCACTACTTCGCACCATCTGCGCTTTATACCTCCTCTTGGCTTCTTACCAAAAGAGTAGGAGACCAATATTTTTCGCTGGGTGCTCCACGGAAAAAAATAATTATTATTAAATAACATAACAAAAAAGTGAGATGAATTAACTAAAAGAAGATATACTTAGGTACGTAACTGAGAGATATGATGTTAGGAGATCAAAAGATCGGAGTTTAAGGAGCGTAATTTGAATAGAGATGGAGAATTTATCACAGACATGTGATTTCGTCCAACCAACCCAAATAACACCTTTGTCAATTCCCTTTTTTGTTGACAGTGATGTAAGAAATATTGGTTCCCCCTTGAGGGGTTATAATTATTGAAGTTGCTATTCGAGATATTTTTTCATAATTTCTCGTAACACCACTGCTTTTTTATGATAATAAAATATGTTTTACATTTTTCCAGTTATGAACACAAAATAAAATGAAAAGAAGATACATTCATTAAGTTCATTTATATGTAAAACCGTTCTAAATTATAATAATATGTACAGTCGTGGTTCACAGAATCATTATAATGAAGCAATGTCTACCAACCAATCATGCCTTCATTTATTATCATTTAAAAGAACCACTCAACTAACAATATTTATTACTCAATAGAATTCTCATTTACATGGTCAACAGACTGTGCAGATAGACAACAGAAAAGGTGTCCCGATGCTTACGAATCGGCTACGGCTGGTTTAAATATATTTTACACTTATTAGTTCACCAACTACGTGACTTTTTTAAATATTTATTTATCAGCATATTAAATATTTAAAGTCCATATTTTCGACCGGGGGTTCATGGTGGAAGTTCATGTTAATTATTTTAAATGAATCACTTATTATTTAGTTCGCGAGCCGGCTTTCAAGAGCTTTCATGTAAAAACCTTAACTCTAGCCTGATTATGAGAGAGAGTTTTATTTATTTATTTTATTCATCTTGCATATCATCATTCATACAACAAAATCAGTTTACATAAGAAATGTGATGATATGCAGTGGCGAGATTATCACTTAAATGTCATTTCTTCCATCTAACCACGTCACATTAGAATAACGAAAACACAGACAATAAGAAAAATATCTACATAATTTACATAGTTTTGAAATTCGATGTGATGCAGTGTACTGTAACTTTATTTTATGGTTAGATATGATACAGTTTTTTTTATGATTTGACATGATGCTGTTGATATGTTGTAATTTTATTATGTGGTTTATGTGACACAATGTGTTAAATTTTTATTTTTATAATTTGAAGTGATGCAGTATATTTTGTTTTTGTTTTGATTTTAATTTGATACGATGGTGGTGTTGTACAATTGTTGTTTATAACTATGTATTAAAGGCGTAAGCCGTATGTATTATTATAAATAAATAAATAAATAAATTACAGAGAAAAAAACTACAACCCACACACCTAACACTCCAAAAGGACCGGGAACTATAGAAACTTACTATATCAGTATTTATTTTGTATAACTCCATATAAGTCAAGAAATAAAATGCGATTATTTAGTTTTACAAGAATTTTGTAAGACTGACTCGCGTTTCGACTTGTGATATCTTTGAAAAAGACAGAGAGTTTGAAAAAGATATTACATGTTGAGCCCAGAGTCTTTCGAATAAAGTACCTAGTTGTAAAACTAAAATAATAATCGTACTTTTTTCTTGATTAATCTTTGTACCGTTTAAGCCGACATGATTAGAATCTCAAATTAACCCATTTGGTTTTGAAAACGCTGCCGGAGTCTAGCAGGTAATTTTATTTCATCCTGATATTATCGAGAGGAATCAAAAAGCCTAAAGTTAAAAGCAATGTTAATCTTAGATAAATATTTTTTAGAAAATCTATTCAAATATAGATATTTGATTTCCTTTTACCTTTTATACGTTGAGTATATTTCAAACAATTTCTTTCATCTTGATTCGTAGAATAATAATTATCTACCTAAGCTTGCTGTTTGATAAAAAAATATTATTATGTATTGATGTTATTGGTATACAAGTAGTAGAGTTCCATGATTGGATAAACTGAAATACACGTTTAGTTTTATTATAGACTAGCTGACCCAGCGAACTTCGTACCGCCAAACAATCATTGTTTTTAATAATATTATTTATCTTTGACTCGTTTATTATTTTTCTTTGTTTATCTAATCAATTTTTGAATTCAATTTTTTTTTTCATTCTTATGTATATAGGTATTAATTAAGTGTTTATGCAAAATAATGAATCATATTTGTTTCATCAATTTATTTATGTGCCTGCAGATACAAACTGTATTTTACTATATTCGCCTATCAAATTGTTATTTTTATCTTTTTGTTTATCATCTTAAAGGCTCTGCCATATAAAGTGTGATATGGGGGGGTGAGAGAGAGATGGTGATAGAATGGTTTTGGTTGAGGATAAAATAAATAAAATATTATGCCAAAAATGCCAACGGCTGAGACTCTACTGGGCTACCCACAGCACTCCAGGAGTTAAAACAATAAAATGGTCTCGATTAAATTATACAGTGAGGCTATATAAATTAAGAGACGACAAGTTATCTGTAATTAAATGGACAAATGTGTAAAAGACAAATTTAGATTCAAATAAACATTTAATTAAAAATAAAAAATTCTTACCACTATTACAAACACACGTTTAAACAGCAACACAATACTACGACTTACTCAC
The DNA here is from genome assembly GCA_947579605.1 of Athripsodes cinereus. NCBI lineage: Eukaryota > Metazoa > Arthropoda > Insecta > Trichoptera > Leptoceridae > Athripsodes > Athripsodes cinereus. The sequence goes on along the minus strand of OX388326.1, from coordinate 2,035,419 downwards.
TACCCCGTATTGTCTGTGCACACGTAATTATCCCAATATAAAAAAAACACACTTGATTATTATTTCAATAAAAACGAAAACGTAGCACTTTTAAAATAATTAAATTTCACTTTGCGATGATTGTAATGGATCCCACGATGAGGGCGCCTCTGGCATGAAAATGCCTAGAACAAGTTGAAGAAGGCGCCCCTTGGCGCAGTGCTGGGAGGGCGAAGTCCCACGTCCGAGGCTCCTGGAGGCAATTACCAGCCTACACAGGTGCAGAGTTGGCTCGTCATAACTTCAGGAGGAGAATATCTCGACTCAACTGAAGCCCAATGACTAGAGACAGCCTTGTCTCTCTGAAGGTCAGATGATCAGTGATGGCAGGAGCGATCCTTATACCAAGGACGCCTGTTTACGACTCGCTGATGATAACTGTTCACCACTGATCACTACCGATGACTGGAGGAGACTAACTGATCTTTCAAGGACATTTCTCCGCTGTTCCTTGAGTGGTGTAGAGAGGGGTTGGTCATATACCCCTCCTACGCTGTGATGCATCTCTGTGCAGCGCCGTGATTGGCTAATTGAATACCAATACACGCTCACCGCAAGTTCCATTGTTTTGCGGGGACACCTGGCCCCTTGTCTGGATTCCAAGAATTATGCAGTAAATAATAAAATAAATATTTACAAATGACATGATGTGATAAAGCGTTCAATGCACTGATTTTAATTAATAATTAATTAATTCACATATGTTATAGTGTCTCTTTCACTGATATTAATTTCGAAACAATATTTCTAGTGTCCATTATCACAGTTTATTATTATATAACGAGCGTCCATTCCGCAACACAAATAACACATATCTTATTCTATTACATATGTCACAATACAACCCTTTAGGTAGATAATTAAATACTCAAACTATGTATGTCACAATTAAATTATAATTCATACCTAAAGAGCTGTTTACATAATTCAACACATGTCACCGATATCGACACTCAATATCTCGAAGCGTAGGTATAAAAAAATCCAACCAAGCAGATACTAAAAATTACAATACGCAGACATTCTAGAATCTTCATAAAATAATTTGATACATAATGAATGCGCCTTAAGTTGATACATAATGAATGCGCCTTAAGTTGATACATAATGAATGCGCCTTAATCTTTTGTTGATATTATTCTCTTTATTACCCCTGTTGCCATGCAGGTACAAATATATATAAACAATAATATTTTGTATGCAGGTACGAAGATTAGTAAACAATACATTATTAATGTAGGTACCTTTTAAGTGCAAGGGATATTTTTAATGTCGGGATTTTCAGAGTTCTCATGAACTGCATTGTTTATTTCGGTATTTCAGTACCACTTTCTACATAAATAACAATTATAATTTTTGATGATAACTTTTCGGCACAATACCTACTATACCGGGCACATCAAATCGCCACCTATTCCTTGTCGAAAAGTTATCCATTCTTTAAAATACATATCCCACAATATTTCAAATTCAATACAAATTATATTATATGAAACTATCTATAAAATTCAACACAATTAGCAAGTAGGTAGGTGCACACACATTTCAATTTAAAATCATAAACAAATTTTAAACGCCTTTCTTCTTTTACATTTTTCTTTAAAACTAGCTCCATTTCAAATTACAAAATTACACATACATTGTCTAATATACATTTGTTATGTGACTAAAATATACATAGGTAGATGTGACTCTTTACACAAAATGAATATTGTACTCCTTCATACTTTTCCATTCTACAAGCATGCTTTGTGACAGCAGACTGGGGGACTGGTTCTCTCAGTCGCACATACGTCTCTCTACACAAACGTCGGACCTCCATGTCCCTCACAAACTCAATACAAATGGACCTCACTGTCCACGACGAAATAAATTTGGGAGATCAGCTGGACGGAACACTCATCGCCTCTGTGCTTATCCCATTATAATAAAAAACATACCCTTCATACACGCAGAATTACCACTCAATACACGCAGCATTACTTTCTCCTCTTACAAATAACTCCCAGTGCCAACTGAGAATCCCTCACACATCTCTGTCACACAAAGCATCTCACTCCTCTGTCACGATTCTCATATTCAGAATAAACAATATTATATTTTCTTACTTCACACATCTAACATCTACATATATTCTCTTCACATCTTACATTCGCTGGTTACTTCAAACAAATTCTATTTTCCATATTCCAAATTTTTTAAAACATTTTACAACGATTACAAAAAATAATGCACACGTAGGCATTAACAAAAGTTGCACCTACCTACCTACGTAATTAAAAACATTTTAAACGTGAAAACTATACCTATACATCATTCTAAATTAATCTGGGCGCCAGAGATATTTTTACGGAAAATATTCAAACCATTTAAAATATTTAAACAAAACACATTAGTCCCATTGCAAGCCTAAGTCAATCCTTATCCAATATAACACACATATGTGACTATCTGGCTTGATTGAATTTTCTCCTCGACTTCAGGCATCGGGAATCCATATCGATGAACAAATTATAAAAATAATCATCGATAGCATAACATTCATAGTTGATTCGATTGATGGACGCATATTTTATCTTTTCGAACAATATCAACGCTGTTCTACGGCGACGCGATATCTTTCTATTCACGAATCTAAACAAAATCATAGCTGTACATACTAGCAAACGTATGCAGCTCTCGACGATGCAACCGGCGATAATCAGCATTGCCAAAACTGATTTTAAAACCCACGCGAAAGACTTTACCCATTCGTGAATAGAGGGAGGTGTATGTGCCTCCCGTTCGGTGTCTTCTTCCATATCATCCTCAACCTGTTCCTCCGAGAGGGAAACCTCATCCTCTGCGGGTACCTCAACCTCCCTAGCGTCCTGGCTAGGTACATCACACCGAATTTCATCGCGAACAGATGCTATGTCTGGAAGATTATCTAGCACAACCTGATAACTCTCTGTGATCACCTCAGGTTCAGATTGTCCCTCCGGAGTGTATTCTGGAAAGTCCAGGCGCCATACCAACTCTTGCAAATGTTCCAGATTAACTAACTCCCGACCATTAATCCTCGTCCTATACCAGGATGTCATTTGCTTCCATACGCTCATTGCTGGATCCTTACCTGCAAGTCCTTCATCTTTAAATAAGGCATGACCATACCCTTTTAAACGATTGTTTATCCTGACCTTCCAGTCAACAAAATCACTCCCCAGTTCATCCCGACCTTGACACACTGTCAACAGGTCATTATAGATCGCATTTATCTGCCCTTCCACACCAAACCTTCGCAAAATTACTTCTTTGAATACACCCCATCGACAATACCGAAACCCCAGAGACTTCCAGTACCGCTTAGCGTCGCCGCGCAAGCAATACACAGCCTCCCTTGGCAATTCATCTTCCCACTCAAGCTTCCAGCATTCCTCGCATTCTTTGAGGAACCGTTCGGGGCCTTCATCAGTCCAGCCTCCGAACGAAAGCGAAAATTCGCGCTCATAGCATCTGATATCCGACACCTTATCCATCGATCGAATCATACCGTAATACACAATAAACACATGTCAATAAAACAAAGCCAAAAGTCAAAACAATACACATTCGCCATTACAGATAACTTGTCAGTTCATTATAAAAAAATATATACACCCTCCTCCGATATCACAAAAAAAAACTAATTACAAAATCTCAGGGACGGATTCGTTGTAACGATTATGCACAGGAGTGCATTTTTTCGTTACGGCCCCACGTTCGGAAGCCAATATGATATGGGGGGGGGGGTGAGAGAGTGATGGTGAAATTATGGTTTTGGTTGAGGATAAAATAAATAAAATATTATGCCAAAAATGCCAACGGCTGAGACTCTACTGGGCTACCCACAGCACTCCAGGAGTTAAAACAATAAAATGGTCTCGATTAAATTATACAGTGAGGCTATATAAATTAAGAGACGACAAGTTATCTGTAATTAAATGGACAAATGTGTAAAAGACAAATTTAGATTCAAATAAACATTTAATTAAAAATAAAAAATTCTTACCACTATTACAAACACACGTTTAAACAGCAACACAATACTACGACTTACTCACTACCCCGTATTGTCTGTGCACACGTAATTATCCCAATATAAAAAAAACACACTTGATTATTATTTCAATAAAAACGAAAACGTAGCACTTTTAAAATAATTAAATTTCACTTTGCGATGATTGTAATGGATCCCACGATGAGGGCGCCTCTGGCATGAAAATGCCTAGAACAAGTTGAAGAAGGCGCCCCTTGGCGCAGTGCTGGGAGGGCGAAGTCCCACGTCCGAGGCTCCTGGAGGCAATTACCAGCCTACACAGGTGCAGAGTTGGCTCGTCATAACTTCAGGAGGAGAATATCTCGACTCAACTGAAGCCCAATGACTAGAGACAGCCTTGTCTCTCTGAAGGTCAGATGATCAGTGATGGCAGGAGCGATCCTTATACCAAGGACGCCTGTTTACGACTCGCTGATGATAACTGTTCACCACTGATCACTACCGATGACTGGAGGAGACTAACTGATCTTTCAAGGACATTTCTCCGCTGTTCCTTGAGTGGTGTAGAGAGGGGTTGGTCATATACCCCTCCTACGCTGTGATGCATCTCTGTGCAGCGCCGTGATTGGCTAATTGAATACCAATACACGCTCACCGCAAGTTCCATTGTTTTGCGGGGACACCTGGCCCCTTGTCTGGATTCCAAGAATTATGCAGTAAATAATAAAATAAATATTTACAAATGACATGATGTGATAAAGCGTTCAATGCACTGATTTTAATTAATAATTAATTAATTCACATATGTTATAGTGTCTCTTTCACTGATATTAATTTCGAAACAATATTTCTAGTGTCCATTATCACAGTTTATTATTATATAACGAGCGTCCATTCCGCAACACAAATAACACATATCTTATTCTATTACATATGTCACAATACAACCCTTTAGGTAGATAATTAAATACTCAAACTATGTATGTCACAATTAAATTATAATTCATACCTAAAGAGCTGTTTACATAATTCAACACATGTCACCGATATCGACACTCAATATCTCGAAGCGTAGGTATAAAAAAATCCAACCAAGCAGATACTAAAAATTACAATACGCAGACATTCTAGAATCTTCATAAAATAATTTGATACATAATGAATGCGCCTTAAGTTGATACATAATGAATGCGCCTTAAGTTGATACATAATGAATGCGCCTTAATCTTTTGTTGATATTATTCTCTTTATTACCCCTGTTGCCATGCAGGTACAAATATATATAAACAATAATATTTTGTATGCAGGTACGAAGATTAGTAAACAATACATTATTAATGTAGGTACCTTTTAAGTGCAAGGGATATTTTTAATGTCGGGATTTTCAGAGTTCTCATGAACTGCATTGTTTATTTCGGTATTTCAGTACCACTTTCTACATAAATAACAATTATAATTTTTGATGATAACTTTTCGGCACAATACCTACTATACCGGGCACATCAAGTGTATAAATAAATATATAAAATAAATTAAATACCTTGTAAGAAAATCTATAAAACAAATAGGTATAATTATTATAGATATATGAAAAGTTGAGATTAAGATAGGATATTTAATCATAACAATGAAAACAAAACCATACCTTTCTAAATGATTTATCTTTATGGAAAGAAAGCAATCATTGTAATGTGCGGGCTGACAGCGCATGTGAAAGAAATACATCGAGTTTTAAGTTTACTTTGTATAAAAAAGACAAAATGTTTCAATTTTACTTCTTTTTAATAATTGAGTGATCTGGTTTCTGGTTTTGGAAGAGTCAAATTTATGTTTCATCCTTTCTGCCTACTTCTGAGTGCTATCAACATAATATTACAATGACTAATATTAGCATATTATTTGCTCCTTGGAGGAAAACAAATACCTACTGTTTATGGAGATAGAGCCTTTTCTGTGGCGGGGTCCAACCTCTGGAATGGATTGCCTCTTGAATTCTTGACATATTGTGTTCGAAATATTTAATATAATATGTTAAAAATTTATAAGTAAAAACACTTTGGAGTTTTAAATTTGTTTATTTTTAACAGTAACATATGTTTCAGGTTACAGGCCCATATTCATACGCGCAATGTATTTTCGCTCCTAAATTTTTAATTTAATAATAGAGTTCTACTCATTTAGTAAGAATAAAATTAGTAATTTAATATATGGACAACTTCTGGCCACTCCAAACCAAGCCTTTCAATACATAAGTTTGACATCTGCCCTTGCCAGCTTCTTCAAGGGCGGCCCACCGGTCTTCTGCCCTCTCCTACAGCTTCCAAAGATCTAAGTGTCTTTTGGCATGCGGAGAACGTGACCCAGCCATCGCGACTGCGACCTCTTTATATGCAGGAGTACCGGTTCCACCTTGAGAGCCTCACGAACATACGTTTTCCTTATACGGTCTCTCAATGACACTTGTATTATACACACAGTATTATTTAATGCATTTCTTATAAATTTTAATATTTTTCTGTTCCATCTATTTGATATCTTCTCACTGTAGGTATAACAATTTAAAGAAAAGATTGCTATCCGAGTGCTATCAATATCACATCACAAAATGTAAGTGTTTGCTTCAAATAATAATGAAATAGTTTCTTGATTGAAAACAATAATGGTTTGAACCTCTGCTAACCTTAATATTATCTACCATTAAGAATTTCTCGTATTATTATTATTATTCAATTGTCAAGACTTTAATGGACCATTAGTGGTTTGTCCACAGGATGTCACCCTCTTAAACTCATCCATCTTCTAATTCATTTCCTTTGGCTACCATTATACATTAGTCACAGTGGATATATGCGTATATTTACATTTACGTTACAGTTGGTAAACATTTTTTTTACTTATTAATTTATTTAAAATTGTCACCTAAACGGATAAATAGGAGTCCTTGGACTCCTGAAATATCCGAGAAATAAAGCTATTTCAACAATTTATTTATTCTTTGGGATGCAATGATTGAAGGTTTGACTGTGGATACTCCACGGCCTGTGTGGTTTGGGATATCGACTCTAAATGCTACCAATTTTAAGTGTTTCATCATCTTTGTGGAAGAGAGACCCACCTCAGACCCGGATATTATGCCCCTAAGGCTTCAAAGTTTGGAGATCACTGTTCTAGCGGTTCCTGTGTAATTATTTGATTTCTTTTAAAGCAACTTCAAAGAGCTCAGAATTGTGCATCACAAATATAGCACATTTGCCAAAATAAATTTCTCTAACCATTCATCGAATATTTAAAATCATCGAATACATATTTTCATCGTCCCTTCCCTTCAAAATACAGTAAAAGTCTTTTCATTAGTTTAAATGGTAATTATATATTATATCAGGTAGATACAATAGTAACAATAATAGTAATGATTTTTGTACAATGGAGGGATATTATCGGTAAAGGTCAAAGATCATCGTCTCATCTAATGAAAGGTTATTCTGAGTATCTTGCGTTTTGAATACTTACATTTATTTGGTCAATTTTATTGCTTGCTGTTTCCTTACAACGGGAATCACTACAAATGTAAATGATTGCTTTTGATTAAATAAATAATATATTGGTACGTAATTTAGGTATGTACGTATGGCGAATAATTTATTTTGCGCCGTTTAGTGGAGCATCCATCTCAAAGACGTGGGAAACTATGTTAGAAGAGCGATGTCTTCATACATATATCATATACATACGCTTGGTAGGATCGGAGATGCCAACACTGGCATAGTGGTATTAAACTAGAGAGAATTAAAATATTAATAAATCGTCATCTAAACGGATAAATAGGAGTCCTTGGACTCCTGCAATATCCGAGAAATAAAGTTATTTTATACATACATACAGAAAGGACCGAGCGCCACTTTCTTCTATCCTTGCACACATCTTTCGCTTCCGTCACTGCCATTTGGGTTAGTTGGAAGAGATCGCGCCTTTGCGATAAACTCGCCCTCTGTATATTGATTGTATTTAATTTGAATGTAAACCTTTTATGTAATTGTTTTTTATCAATGTACAGTAAAGAATGAATAAATAAATAAATAAATAAATACAATTCCTCATGCAAGTTCTCCTGTTTAACGTAGTCAACACGTGGCCGTCCTGTAGGATTTGCTTCAGATGATAATGCCATTTGATCCTCGGCCGTCCACGTCTCCAAGCACCATTCCTCTCAGCCAAATATATCTTCTTAGTCATTCTGTCCTCATTTATTCTTTCCACATGCCCAAACCATCGTAGCTTATTCACATTCATCCTTGTAACTACACCAACTTTCATTCCACATTCGCGATGTCCTCAACTTGCTCGTAATCTTTGTTATTGATTGGTTTTTACGAAGGTTCTTGAGTAGTCGGTTCCAGATGACGGGTCCTGCTACACCAAAAGTCCTGTCATAGAAGCAAGACTTGTTTGGTCTATTGATCTCATATTATTCAAGCCATGTAGACCAATAGAACCCTTTCACCTACTCTTAACCAGCAACTTTTCTAGCAAAGGTGTGATGTGACAACCCTGGTCCTTGCGAAAAATAAGCCTTTGAGCGCCATTGAATGCCATTTGTTAAGTTGGATCTGCGGCAGTCCTACATAATATGTATAGTATGTTGCAGTAGTCTAATCTAGAGACTATAAAAGCAGAAATTAATGTTTTTGAGGTATCAGGAGTGAGGTTTTTTGACACTGAGTGTATTTTGCAGATGTAGTAAGATGTTGAGCTCACTCTCTTTGATTTGGGATTCCATAGACTGGGCACTGTCGATATTGAGACTCTGCTGAACAGTAGAAGGTAATGACAAAACTAATCAGAATTCTTGTGAGTTATGGATCAGGACGGTAAACATATTTCACACAATTTAAAAAAAATACTGTCCACCAATACACTCAGCAAAGATGTATAATTTCTATAATACATAAAAAAATATTACAATATGTGTTGTTATTTGTTCCAGGACTCCCATTTGGAGCTGTCCTACTTGAAGTACTCCCACAGACAGCGTCAGAAGTCCCTGATCATAGTCAATCTCGTGGACATTCTTTTAAAGGTAAGTCACATTCACATGATGCTCCTAAGAGAAAAAAAAACTGTTTATGGGATAGAACTTTTTTGGATAATTTTTTCATACATCTTCACATCTGAAAGTGTGAAATGCGATAACCACGTCTTAAATAGATTTGTTGCATCCATTCATCTTACATTAAGACTTGCACCCTCCTTCACCCATGAATGTTACAGGAATGTCAGTAAATTCATTTACAGTATCGTAATATCATTCACAAGTGGGGTAGCTTGTGAACAAATTACTTATATATGTACCATCACAGCATTACCCACATGTGAGGTAGCCAACAGAAAATAAACATGCACACCGTCATCACCGTGCCAACAAATAATTAACATATTAATTGTATAGGTGCAAAATAATAATTTGATAGATATTGTTTTCGATTCCCTTTGCTGTAAACTTGTTTTACATTTAAGATTCAAAATCATCGGTTTCTTTGAGATTGTATGTAAATTTATTTCAAACCGCTCTTGCAAAATATTCTCATCCGATATTATGAATAAACATAAGCGAAGATTTATTATTGATAAAATATTGTATTAATTTACCCAACTAAATAATACATAACCCAGATATAAATTACTTATCCCTATACAAATCAAGGATCTTATTTCCAAGAAGTCTGCATGATTTAATAATAATAATATTAATAATTGGGTGTTCACACGAAACGATTTTTTTTTATTTATTTAAAAAAATGGGCAACATGCAAATAAAAATTCACACAATATAATATAATAAAGATTCAACATAATTATTTTACTTAATCAGCCCATCTTTGATTTCGTGATCCTTTTTAACTGCCAGCACAGCACAAAACACAGAATGAGAAAAAATAAAATATTTTCAGGAAATCAAAATATCGTCAGCCATTTGAACCGTGTGAACAGATTGTCAATAAATCCGAAAGGATAAAAACCTGTAAAAACGATATCGTCTGAAGTTACCTACCTTTTAACTTTTGTTTGTTGAAGCCCTAATGCGCGCATGCATAGATATGCACTGCATCCGTATCTATGGTAAAAACTTTATAACCGATTCTCGTTTCGTGACAGCTGTCATGTTTGTTGTTGGTTTGTGGCGTTTGTTGCCTTAATTAAAAGGCGCCTTATACCTTCAACTATAATATTTTCAACTAATGATAAACACTTCTGACTCTGATCTCGACGTCTGACACTTTGAAAACAACGTCAAAATCAAGCCCACTTGACACGTTGCATCTATGTTGGTGGACTGTGTGAACACGTTTCGCGATCAATGGACGTCCGATGGATTTTGTTTATTATACAAACGAAATCGTCCGGACTTCATGTCGTCTTGTGTGAACACCACATATTAAGAAGTTTGTCCTTCTCATTCAAGAATGATATTCACAATCATAATAATATTGACAAATTTACAAGTAATGGTGATGAAACGTCGCACTGTGGTTATGCCGGATAACGGACATTTGGTCTGCTTCTGAGGAGGATACTCCCACATCTGGCGGCAGGGTATTCGCCTACAGTCACGAGGTATTTGGCTTAGAGCAAGTTATCATGAAACGACAGAGAAAATATACTTTGACTGCCCCCCAAGATTAACAGAATCCAGTTCTACATTTTAGAGTCCCACAATGTACCACAAATAATATTGACAAAATTCATACATACAACGAGCTTGTGATAGTAACGACTAATTTCTTGGCGCAGTGGATATGCACCAATATACAAAGGCCAAATTATTCAAGTCTCAAATATTTGAGACTTGGATAAGAGGTTGACTCTGTTGCAACGGTTTTCCTTCCGTTTCCTTTTCGTTAAGGAACCTCTCTTTCGACAAACGATCGTAAGCGATCTTTACTGCATTTCCTCCCCTGGAAAAACAATATTCGTGGTGCTCATGACTTTTTTAGCTAGAAATTAAATTAATTTATCTTATTGCATCTTCTACTGTAGATATATCGATAATTTTACATTGTTTAATAACTATCCACTATCCAACCGGATATGGAGCTGCTGTCCAACCGGAAAGGGAAAAATCACGAATACAGGATATTCGTTTTCTCTCTAGTTATTATAATATATTAATGATTTCTGTACAACCAACAATGGCTTCAAGGTGGAACCCAAACCATACCTATATTATTTTTACCTGTCTGGGTATTCAATACTGTACCGTACTCCGTGTCCTATGTAAATTGATTTACGTTTCATAGAATAATACGTTTGGAATTAATATCAATACTAATATTATGCTTTGGTCCAAATTTCATTACACCCTAAGGGTGAGGCCGGACGACTTAATTTGATTGTATACATATTTTCTTTTTACATCCAATTAACTCAAATATTTCACTAATATGTAAGAGTCTAATAGAGTGACCCTCAGTGACATGTTATAGCCTTTATGGTTACGTATTTTTTTTTAACTAATTATACTTATTTTATTTCAATAATAAGGCGACTCGAAATGTATACCTACCTAATTTTTTTTATTTTTTGTTTTGATGAACTTTGTCATACAGTTATAAATATCGATTGAATTTAGTGCTATTAAAAATTGTAAATTAAGGGAATCTTTGGAGGCTGTGGGAGAGGGCAGAAGACCGGTAGGCCGCCCTAGGAGAAGCTGACAAGGGCAGGTGTCGAACTTGTGTGTTGAAAGACTTGGCTTGGAGTGGCCAGAAGTCCTGGAAACTGCGGTGGACATGGATCTCTGGAAGGGGTACCTAGGCGCAATGGCCCCCCGACCCAACTAAGACAAGGGGAAGAAGATGTATGTATGTATGTATATGAGGGGATATGAAATACATTCCTCCAGGAGATTATGGTTCAGAGATTCTTAATTAGTGCCACATTCCCACTCAGAGGAGGGGAAAACTGTTTGTTTCTTTCCTAGTATATGACTTAATACATCTATGGTAAGAAAGTCGTTCAAAGACCATTAAATCTTCTGAATAGTTTGGAAAAAGGTTCAATCATATTATTATTTTGTATAAACTGTATTTATTCAACCGAAAATAAATGTGCTTCAATTTCACTTATTTCTCATAATCTCCTTCTTCGGTCAAATTCTCAGAAATGAACTTACATAGAAAGCTTTTCTAAAATACCTAAGGATTGTTAAGTGTCGATTCTTTTGATCCAAAAACATCGCCACTTTAATCAAAAAATGTCACCCTTATCTTTCAATGACATCGCCCGTGTGACTACAAAATGTAGCCCGTTCTACGATTGTCAACTGTTTTCATTATAATTGATATTAATCGTGTTCTTTTATTATTTATAACTCATTAAACTTTGTTTTAGTACTATAATTATTATTATCAAAGGTGTCTATTTGAACTCTTAAGGGGTGTTTACATTTGTTCACTTTCAGTGATCACTCTGGATGATCCTCCAAAATGAAAAGTTGTGAACAGACGTTTCATTAAATAATAGTGATCACTAGCGATGACGGATGAAAGCGATTACTACCCGACATAATTTTGATGAAAGATCCTTTCACTGATAAAACGATCATAGACAAGTTTTATCCTATTATTTGTCTTATTCTCTATGAATTAGTATTGAAGGTCAGAATCATAAACAAAACTATCATTTTGCCGAGAATTATGTATATTATTAATTTGTTTTAATTTTTAATAACTGTTATATTTTTTAATACTACTATACCATCACGGCATATCCCACAAATGGCCAGCAGACCAGCTCCATATAAAACATGTAAGTTATCCTCTCCGTGCTAATGTATAATCTAGATTCTAGACATTCAGGATGAGTGGCAAACCTCATCGCTGAATTTGAGATGTAAAATGTCTATATTTTTTTGAACATCTGCCATTTACAGGACATTCGAAAACTTACGGAGAAGAGTGGGAGACCAATTTTTTACCGGGTGCTCCACGAGATAATATAATTCATTTAGGTATTTAATTACTTTTTTACGAAAATACGTCAAATTACGTATACAACATGACCGTAAGTGTTGACATGGCAGTAAAAGCATAGGATGAACAAGTGTGAACAGATGTGTTCACTTTTGATGAACAGGTTTGACCCTGACACTCTTGATGATCATCCAAAGTGAAGCAATGTGAATGCTACTTTACACACGAACCTCATATACAAAGGTCTATCTTATATAATAGGTAATGACGTAGATGGGTAATAAAGATTGTAATTATCACCTTTTGGACATAATATCAAGGTGGATATTGTGTCAACAAACTAATAGACACACGGAGGATAATTCAACATTGGAGGCTAAATATAAAAGGTGACAATTAAAAAATCTAATGCGCGTTTTTTGAGTTGGATAATTTTCGATGACTGCTATACTACCTACTTCTAGCAGTATATCATTACGGAATATTCCGCAAGTGGGGAAGCCAGTAGACCAGCTGCATAATATTGTATCAAACATGGAAGTTGTGGCTGTATATTTTTATTTTATTTTTGTCGTAGCTGCAGTACATTGTTTCCTAGTATGAATGAAATGTAGAAACTCTGAATCACATTTTTTTTTAATCTCTAAGTCGTTAGGATCATGATCTTACTGATATCATGGATGACGTTGAGCTTTTCATATGACTCACTTATTATCTATGAACTCTCACAAAATATACACATATTTTTTTTCTTCTTTCTTGGTTGTCGCTCCCTCAGTGCTGAGGATCATTTGTATAGGTGTGTACAAAATGCTTCCAGCGACTCCGATCCTCCGCTCTTCGCAGCGCCTCATGCAAGGTCTCCCCTGTTGCCCCCTTCATCTGCTCACTCCATCTCATTGGTGCGCGTCCCCTTGTTTTATTGCCCTTCACACTCCCAGTTAGAACAAGCCTCTCCAGGTTGTTTGGTCCTCTCCGTGCGATCTGCCTAAAGTACTGCAGGACACGGCGCATGCATATAGTGGACAATCATTCTTTTATTTTAAGTTCTGCGAGGATGGACGAATTTGTTCTATATGCTGTCTACGGTATGCGCAGTAGACGCCTCCAACACCACATTTTTTTTAATCCACTAAAATTTTATTGTGTACAATGTTTTATTATGTAATTATTATTTACTCATTTTCTTGCTTTTGTAGAATATTTTAAATTACTAATTTGACTCAGATCACTTGGTTTTTGGGTAGGTAACAAAAAAAATATCTTTAACCCTAACCATCAGGCAACCGATTATCTCAGAGATGATCATCGTCATCGCCCTCAACGCTCCTCTTGGGAGCACAGGGCAGAAACCAGCCTCCTCCATTCAGAGCGTCTCTGCGTCAATTGCGTCACCTCTTTCCACGACATTTCTTTCGCTCTGATATCGTTGTCATAGGAACGGTGTATTGTGAAAGAGGGACACCCGGCCCGACGGAACCCCTGCGGATGGAAGAATAGTGCTCTTTTTGGCCAACTATCATTGGGCATTCTCAAAACACGTCCCAGCCAGTATTACAGAGATTACAGGTCTCTGCTGGGTGCACCGGTGCACAGCTTCATTTGTTACATGTTCGTACCATTGACATCTAAAATCCTTCTAAGACACTTGTTTTCAAAGCTTAGTATCTTCCGCTCTTGAGCCTTGGATAAGTGTCAAGACTCACAGCCATATAGAAGGATTGGGATGATGCACGCATTGAACAAGCGACATTTTGTCCTGATGCTGAGTCCAGACGCCTTCCAAACTTTGTTCATGTTATTGAAAGCCCCGCTAGCTGCTCCTATGCGGATTGGTAATTCCGACTAGAGATCACCCTCTGAGATATTCCCTCAACCTCAGAGATGAAGACACGCTTAATTACCTTTTTTATCAATTTCATTAAAACAGCCATTAAATTATGGACTTGGAACACATTGTTAATTAAACAATGAATCTTTTTGTTCGTGGTACTAATAATGTATTTCAGTCATTAAACCAAGAGGATGTATGTATGTGTGTGTGAAAATTAACAAACTTGTATATAACTTTTCGATTTTCGAAGAGGAAACACTATGAAAGTTCATTTTAATTTAGATAATAAATATTTAAATAAAAAACAATGTTTACTTTCATTTAAAATTGTTATAATATTAAAAGCTTTTCGGACATACGTCCATCTTCAGTAATAATTTTATTAGTAATTATTACTGAAGATGGACGTATGTCCGAAAAGCTTTTAATATTATAACAATTTTAAATGAAAGTAAACAGTGTTTTTTATTTAAATATTTATTATCTAAACTTGTATACCTACTTATAAAGTGTACAATATACGTACAGGGCCATCTTAGGACATGCCAGAGCCCCGGGCACAGTGGTGGTCCTAATTTTTGTGGGACCCGGGCGAATGAAACTGTGCGCTCCCCCTCCTGGGTACTTCAGGTATTCCTAAGACCATGCATTCTCATGTTAATAATTTAGTCAATCTAGAACATTTTTTATATCGAAGAGTCTTAAAAACTCTGCGAAACCCATTTTATATTACTGAACAGTTCCGTATTTATCATAAGGGTATACGGCGTCCGCGTTCAGGGTCACATAAACACCAAAATATTTGTTTAGACAGAAAAGGAGCCAATTTTTTTAGGTTAGAAATTTTGAGCGTCAGTCAAATTTAAAAATCTCGAGGCTGAGAATTAACTGCGTCATCCGGGGCAAAATTGTCATCTTCTTGTCATCCTATTGTTATCCATTCTTGGGTGAAGGTATCCTGCAATATATTCCATGTTACCCAATTTCAAGCTGTCTGCACCCAGTTTATACCAACATAATATTCAATAAAAAAAAGTCATCTTTCCAATTTAATAATATTTCCAGCTTAAATTTAAGTGGGATTTCTCAGTCTCCATTCTAAGAAGCTCTTCATTTGCTTCTCTGGGCTTCTAGTTTTTGACCTTAAAATATCATCATAAAATTGGGTTAGTTGGAATGTCGCGGTTTTTCAATAAACTTGTCCTCTGTATATTGATTGTATGTAATACGGATGTGCCTACTTATTCATAAAATTGTTTGCTATAAATGTAAAGAATGAATAAATGAATTAAATTACTCTTTTTTCTAAACAAATCTGTTTTTGTAACCGTCATCATTTCAAGATATAAGATTAAAATTATAGATTGAGGAGTGTTTCGAGTGTACCGTTTCGGAAGTGAATTTTCGAAATAGAGATTGACTAGAATTATCTCATATTAAAAAAAAGTTATCCATATTAAATTTCATATTTACTTTATTAATTTTAATTTTATACTTCTTGCACATCATCATTTACATAAAAAAAATCAACATAGCAGTTTACAAAAGAAAAAAAATGTGATGATATGAAGTGGCGAGATTATCACTATATAGTGACTTCTTCCATCTAACCACTATTATTCATCATCTTATAAGATAAGGGTTGCTACATCACACCTTTACTCGAAAAGTTGCACTGCTTAAGAGTTAGTGAAAGGGTCCAATATAAACTGTGCCTTATAGTCTACAAAGCTTTGAACAAAATGCCACCTCAGTCACTTTCTGAGCTCTGTGTTCTCAAAACACCTGCAAGTAGACCTCTACGCTCAGCTAATACATCCACCAACATGCTGGACGAAAACAACAGAGCAAACAAGTCCTGCTTCTATGATAGGGCTTTTGGCGTCGCAGGACCCGTCATCTAGAACCGACTACCCGAGGACCTCCGTAAAAACCAGCCGATAACAACGTTCAAGAGCAGGTCGAAGACATCGTTCTTCCAACATAGTTTCCCGCGCCCTTGATATGAATGCTCCATTAAACGGCGCCGAATAAATCATCCAACATACATACATACATACCAGTGGCGGGACTAGACTTTTCACATTGGGCATGCTTTGTAAAAATATACTATTTGACTTTTAAACGAATGGATGTCCTTGAAAATAATAGAATATAAAAATATACAAATTATGTAAGTAGGTACGTGTTTTCTCAAGATACTCATTAATTACCCTAGATTTTCAATCGAGAAACCAGAATTGTTCTTGTGGCGTTATAATATAAGAACATTAAATTAAATCTTCAACGGTCAAGCAAACCAATCAATATTATGAATGTAAGTGCATTTGTTACTTTAACATATTATCTTAAAATTCAAATTAATCAATAAATTCGTGTTTCAGAGGTAGATACTCGACATTCAAAACTCAAATTAAAATTGATCGCAAAATTGAATACGGTTACATGTACAAAATATATTATTTCGTGGCCGTAGTGGAAAATTCAAAACAAGAATATTGCTAAAAATACAATTTTTAAGATTTATTTTAGGGCATGCGTTGCATATTTGCATGTATGGAAGGCACGCCACTGATACATACATCATCATCGCCCTCAACGCTTCTCTTGAGAGTACAGGGTAGAAACTAGCCTCCTCCATTCAGAGCGTCTCTGTGCCATTTTCATATTACACCTACACAAACCAACAGAGTTATAATAATAATAGTTAAAATTCATTACGTGAATGATGATGTGATTATTGTTATTACGATTATCGTTTAACATAAAATTGTCTCTCTCCCTACCCCACAGTTAATGTATCGTGTTAGTTTGCAAAACAACAACAATAAACATAATATTTAAGTACTTAGATTTTATCTACATATATATCTATTCAATGTAATTTTGTATGTGTATCTACATATTGTAGCTTTTTATGGATATGTACAAAATAGGGAGGGTAGAATTTAATTACGCGGAACTGAAGTTTTCAAAAGAAAATATTGTACTTTCGATGAATGAAAGCGCTCCCATATTTAAAGCAGCTTTTTCATAGATGGTGCTAACTTGTACTCTCTGAAAGTTGCCTGTATTAAAACTATGCAGTGTTAACTACACATAGATACAGAGGGTGGTCATATTAATGAACTCACTCAAAAAATCTAAGCTATTACAACATAAAGGGTCGTTCACATACGTTCACTTTCAGTGATCACTCCGGATGATCCTCCAAGATGAACAGGTGTGAACAGGCGTTTCATCAATAGTGATCACTAGCGATGACGGAGGAAAGAGATTACCACTCGTCATAATTTCGATGAAAGGTCCTTTCACTGAAACGACCATAAACAAGTTTCATCTTATTATTTGTTTTATTCTCTATGAATTTGTATTGAATGTCAGAATCATATACAAAATTATTATGCAGTCGAGAGCTATATTAATTTATTTTAAGTGTTATTTTTCATTTTTGAATTTGTTTAATTATTTTTATACGAAAATACGTCCAACTACATACAACATGAGTGAGAAAGTAGACATGGCATTGAAAGCATAGGATGAACAAATGTGAACAGACGTGTTCACTTTCGATGAACAGGTTTGACCCTGACACTCTGGATGATCATCCAAAGTGAAGCAATGTGAATGCTACTTAACATAATTTTCGTGCGTTAGTCTTACTCAACAGTAATACAAAACCAAAATAATAAATATTTATTTTATTTTATTTGATAATTTAACATAGTTTTATTCACATCGGTGATATATTATTGTCTTTGGTTTTATACGTATATTTATTAAATAAAGCATTTTATATTATTTAAATAAAAAATTAAAAAAATAGATATTTTTTTCAATAACAACCTGTTTCTTTCTGTAACTGGTAACTTTTAATATTTTTTATTAGTGGCAATTAGTGATGTAACGAATGTCTGATTTTGGATATTCGCGAATGCGAATGCGAATGCGAATATTTCATGCCGACATTCGCGAATGCGAATGCGAATGCGAATATTGACTTGAAAATGGTATAGGAATTTGAAATTTTCCAAAACTCCTCGGTTTTCTTAAAGAATATTTTCTTGCAGTACCTTTTTCCACAATGTACCGGGTAAGTATCCGGTACTTTCACCGAATTACTGATTTGTTTCTTCATTTACATGGTACACAACAGATGAAAGACATATAAATATAAACATGTAAGCGACAAAAACATTCCAATAGTCTTACATCGAAACAGTGCATACTTCAGCAATAACACACAAAACAATTATAGAAAATCTTACACATAATATAGGTATTAATTCACAATACATCCAATCACCCATTCCTATTACAAATCGCTGCTCACCCAATTTCGCACACATACCTAATACATTCATTCGCACAAACACATTCACACTTCACTAATGTATGCAATAACAATACAAAAAAACTCTTAAAAAAGAAAAATCAAAAATTTAAAAAACAGTCTACTACTATCCCAAATACTATCCCAAACACTTCACATTTTATCAAACATATAATTTTTTTTTTATATTTATTTCATCTTATTCTACCCTCAACTCTCCTTTCTCACAAACCTGACGTAATTGGCACTTTAAAATTCTATAAACAGGGTTTCTTGAGTCTGCAATCGTTTTTGTTTTTTTTTAATGTAGAACGGAAAACAAGATCTTGTTAAAGGAAGCATTCTAAAGTTAATCCTATCTAAAATATTAGGCACATCGTATTCGGACAAGCATATTTTTCTCAGGTTGCATGCATCCAGCAAAACTCTTCACAATTCCAATTTAGGCAAATCTTTAATAAATACAGGATAATGCAATCTCTTCCTAACCAAACGAATGAATTTAGACTGAGTTCTCTCAACTTGATCGACATATTTTTTAAAATGTGGATTCCATACAGAGGAACAGTCCTCCAGCTTGGAGCGAAACAACGATAAGTACAAGTACAAATACGATTCATATAACCTAAATGACTTTGTAGATCTCAGAATAAATCCCAGTATTTTATTGCTCTCTTCGATAATTTTGTTCACGTGATCATCAAAGTGAAGCTCAGAGTCAAACACCACACCTAAATCTCTAATCTTATTTACTTCTTTTAAATCATGATTATGGATATTGTAAATTTATCGAATTTTGTTTCTATTTTTGGTAAAAGAGATCAGATTACACTTCTCCAGATTCAAGTGCAAGTTATTTCTTTTACAGTACTCGTGTAGTCTTTCCAAGTCCTCGTTAAGCATTTCATAGTCAAACAATAATTGAATTTGACAGTAGGTAAATTTTTAAATCGTCCGCAAATAATAGAAGCTCTGAGTGGTCAAAGCACTTTTTTATGTTGTTTATGAATATCGTGAAAAGTAAAGGACCCAAAGAAGACCCCTGAGGGACACCAGATGTAACACTGACACTGCCAGATGAGTAACCGTTAAGTTTAACTGTCATCAATCTATCAGAAATATATGAGTCAATCCACCTTAGTTGAAAAAAGTCGATGTTCTACTTTATCAAATGCCTTTTGAAAGCCGATATAAATGGCATCCAACTGTATACGATTGTCCATAGCTGAGAAAAAAAATCAGATTTGTTACTGTCGATCTTCCACTCATGAATCCATGCTGCTCTACAAGAAGATACGGCTTCAGGAAAAAAGTAATTTGTTCACGAACCATACCCTCAAATATTTTTGAAATAGGTGATAGAATTAAAATTGGTCTGTAGTTACGAACGTCCGATTTGCTGCCAGATTTATGCAAAGGAATAATACTAGCCATCTTCCATTTGCATGGAAAGCATCCTTCTTGTAAACTCCTAATTTATTTATCGTGTCGAAACCCAGAGAAAAAACCCATCAAACTGATTTCCAGTACTGCGCAAAACGCGCAGCAGGTGGAGATGCGTCAAAAATATCCTCCATAGTGCAAGTGACAGGGCACAATGGACACTCCAACAAGTGTGGCATAGTCTGTGCTGCACCACAGTCACACGCTCCGGATTCGTCCTGTAGGAAGCCCAATCGTTCTCTATTGTCGCGGCAGTTTCCTACACCAGATCTCAGTCGATTTAGGGTTTTCCATGTCCCATAGTCTAGATTGCCTCCTGCAGCAAGGTGTTCTAATAAATGTCAGATACAATGGTTTGGTTAAATGACTTACACATCTCTTTAATATATTGGTGCTAGACCATCAGGGCCAACTCCTTTTGTCTCATCTATACCTAATAAACGTTTATGAATATCAGATTTCAAGATATTAACCATGGATAAACATGAGTTAGTTAAAATATTTTCCAATTCTTTAGTATTAGAATCATGCAAATTATTCAGTGAAAATACAGAACCAAAAAACGTCGAAAACAAGTTTGCAATCCCCTCTGGATCGCTCGAAGTCTGGTCACCGTCACCCATTACCCTTGGATAGCCTCTAGATTCTTTAAGAGAATTCACGAATGAAAAGAAAGACTTGACATTGCCCTTAAGTGACTTCTCAGTGTTTTTTTATTTTTTTTTATTTTATTTTATTAATACAAACAAACAGCTTATTACATTTTATATAGTACAACTTAAATATTACATTTTTCACAAGCCAGTGAAGTTTGTTAAATTATTTTATTTAACACTTTATTCCCAATTAAAAAAAATACAAATAACACAAACAAAAAAGAAGTACACTCTATGCACCAACTGAGGCAAAAATACAAAAAAGTAAAGAAAAAACAAAATCGTTCACCCATGTAATGAATATGCCATTACAACATACACAAGTAATGAAATGACGCCCATCAGGGGGGCAAATGCTCTCCAAGCAAAAAGGGGTATCTATATCGGGGGGGGGGGGAGTTAGGGGAAATAATGCTCGTGCGAACCTCACCACGTTCAGGACACTCATTGATCAGAACCGCGCAGAGATCTGGAAACAGCACCCCTAAATTTCGGCAATGATGATATGTAAAAGTCAACATCCTTGAAAAAAACGTTGTAATTCCCGCATGACCTTTGGAAGAATGAATATTGTGCGTAGTTTGTGCTACATTGCGGGAGTCGAAATGTTATTAATAAAAGACCTATAATCGTGATTCTGCGACAACTTCAACTGAGCTCTTAGTTGAAAAAATAAATTGTAATCAGAATCATTACGGTTCATCTTCCACTTACGCCAAGCCTTGGACTTTCTCTTAAACAACAACACAGTTTTATTAGAGAACCATTTGGGAAAATTATTAGGTGACACCCTCTTCATATGTAGGTGTATGCTTCTCAATTATTGGCAAAACATAACCATAAAAAGATTCAATCATCTTATTCACCGGTCCGTTTCCCAAAACACTGACCCAATCAACACTTTGTAGTTCAAAATTTATTTCCGAAAAGTTTGACTTAAAGTATATTTATTTCTGGATCATATTTTGAGACAAATCCTCAGCAATTTCAAACTCATAATCTATCAACAGTGAAGGATAGTGTGAATCCTTACCAACCAGTGGAGAGTCACATCTGGTAACAGAACACGGAATAGTTGAAAGAACTAAATCCAAGATAACTTGATTGCTGTTATAAACTCCGTTAGACTGAAACATATTGAGAAAAGATATAGATTCTATCAAATACTGCGCAACAGGACACGAATAAGAATACGGAACAAAGATTGAATCAACATCGGGGTCTTTTTTCCATTGGATTGTTGGGATATTGGAATCTCCAATAAGACAAATATCCGTTTTGCCGTAATAGCTGATTAAACGTTCAGATATACTTTAAAAAAAGATGTTTTAAGTATCTAAGGATGTGGAAGGCGGTATATACATATACTACACCCAGTAGCGGTGAGCATTTTTTCATGCGTTACCGATGAAAAACGAATACTGGTAAAAAAAACTTTCACCAGTATCATCCCAAACAAGAGTGGATGAATATCCTAGTGTCCGATCCACAGCAATTAAGACCCCACCTCCATCCCTTTTACCACTCAACATGAAATCCCTATCCTTCCGGTAAACTGTATATTCGTTTTGAAAAAGTTCGCTGTTAAATATGCCACAATTTAGCCAAGCTTCCGTCAGAACAATTATATCATAACTATTTGCAAATAAGTTTGCTCTAAACTCCTCGATCTTAGTCTTCAAGCCCCGAAAATTCTGAGAGAATACTTTAGTGTGGTTCACCTTGTAGTATGATATAAATATTCCTTAAATAGAATATAAAATTATTGTAGGGCCCTATACTCATAGCAGTTGTAATACTTAAAACAAACATATAAATTAAATCTCCACAAATGCATATTTCTCCTAATAATAATAACATCATCAAGCAAACGAACACAAGAAACAATACAACAAATGTGGCCAACACGGAACAGACCAGATACTTTATTACTAGAATAATATTCGCAAAACATTCGCATATTTTTTTGCGAATGCGAATGCGAATGCGAATACTTTGAAATATGCGAATATTCGCGAATGCGAATATTCGTTACATCACTAGTGGCAATACTACAATTTGTACGTAGTGAAGTTTGCTACAGACGTACGCTCAGTAATTCTTAGATACGCACACGCTGTTTGAACTTATTTTATCAGTTTGCGTTTGGTCCATATAAGTTTGATTTTTAGTGTCATTTCTTCATCCTAACCACTTAAGTGTTCTTTTATGGACCGGACGTAAGCAGATAAAATAAGCTAAAATAGCGCGTTCAAATCCGAAGACAGCAAGAACTACTATAAATAAATAAATTGAAATTTCGTCTGTAGCAAACTTCACTTCGATGAATGTTGGTATTGCCACTAGTAAGAAATATGAGCAATACTACCAGGTCATAATTAATTACAGAAAGAAATAGAACGATATTACTTAAAATATCAAAATTACTGCAAGAAAATAATTATGTAGACCATATATTTTTGATAGAGAGTACATTAATTTTGCCACCTACTGTATGTGTTTTGTTATATTTCAAATTCTATTGTACTACAATCGTTAAGTCGTCCTGTATCCTTGGTAGAGGGTAGGTTTAGGAGGGATGTCCCTTTTGGGAGGGTTCAATTTTTCCACACCATGCAGGCACTGATGGCGACTCTGGGACTCGCGCCCTTTGAACGCCTAACAACACTTCTCTGGACACCTCACCTCGGCTTTCTATGGTTCACCATCTTGTACATAAGCTTAGTGCCTCTATTTTTCTTCCATTATTTGGTATATTAATCAAATTGTTAGTCTTAAGTAATTTATAATTTACTTACTCTTTTGTTATTTATCTTGTATAGTTTAATTTAATGATATTCTTGCCATACTTTGGTTTCTTTATTTCTTTTTATATTTATATTTTTAACATATTTAATAAATTTACATTTTACACCAGCGGTTTTGGCCGGTTGGTCCTTCAGACCAGGGATGTTGCGGATGTCGATTTTTACACATCCGCGGATGTGAATGCGGATGCGGATTTTTGAAGACTCACATCCGCGGATGCGAATGTGGATGCGGATGTTCAAGATGTTATAGAAAAAAAGTAGTTGTAAACTATCTTAGTTGGTAGGCCCCACTGTCAAATATGTGACGAAATTGTTGCTACAATAATATTATGATTTTTTTGGCGAAATATTTTTTTTCTTTTTTGTTATTTGCAAAAATAAAATAAAACCAGCAAAAATTTAAACGCGTCGTATCTTGTCACCAATTTTTCGTTCCCATTGGTTAATGTCAAGTGCGAACGGCACTCGCCATTCGTCGGCCCCGCCCCATTTCTTTCTTGTCGCAACTTGTCTTTCATCCGCATCCGCATGAACATCCGCATCGATTATTGCGGATGCGGATGCGGATGCAGATGTCCAAAAACATGCGGAAGCTCCGAATTTGCGGATGCGGATGCGAATATTCGTGACATCCCTGCTTCGGACCTGCACAATTGGGACAATTTTCTATTCCACTCTATTATTTTTCTTTTCTGTTCTGTTTCATACTTAGTTTGAACACGATAAACTCTCATGGACTCGCTGGTAGAGAATAGGCCTCGCACTTTTTTCTGTAAGTTTTCGAGTGTCCTGTTGAAGTTGGGTTAGTTCACATAATGTTACTTAACGTTAGCTTGATGATGAGTGCTGAAGCTCTAGAAAGCCGGTTCGACGATTAATCAAGTCAATGTGGAAGTACTTAAAAAAAGTGTTTTAATAGCTTTTAGTAGCTTACTGTGAAAGGTGTATAAGGTTGTATTTGAGTATTTAAAAAAAAAATTATGAACTTCCACCTAATTCCGCCGCTCGACAATATCAACTACATGACATAAATGAATACCTCTTATGTATAATATAGGTACCTATATATGTGTGCCACAAGTATATATATAATGAGTTACAATCCATTGGATTGGTCTGCAACGAGTTTGGTTTTTCTTCTCCATTCGTCTCTATTCTCAGCCAGTCTTTTTAGCCCTACGTATGAGCCACAGTTCATGTCTCTCTTCAGTTGGTCCATATATGCGTCTCTTGGTCGGCCTCTGCCATTTGTCCCCTCGGTCTTACACTCTGCGATGGCGATGAGTAGTCCTTGGTGCCTGATGTTATGGCCAATCCAGTTAGCTCGTTGTTGGCTGATTCTCTTAAGGAGTTGCCTTTTTTCGCCTACCCTGGTTAATACTTCTTCATTTTCGACGTGCTCCGACCAATGGATCTTAAGCATGCGTCTGTAGCACCACATCTCAAAGGCCGCCAACCGTCCGCTTTCACTCTTGCTGATGGTCCATGTCTCACAACCATAAAGCAGAATGCTCCATACAAAGGCTTTAGTAAGGTTCTTCCTTACGCTTAAGTCAATATTTGGGGATTCCAATATCTTTGATTTTTTGTTAAAGGCAATCCTTGCCTGGTTTATTCTGCTTACAATTTCCGATTTGGAGCGTCCATCCTGGTTTATTCTGCCACAAGTATAATATTATTATTATTCTTTTTAAAGATAATATTATTGTCTTTGTTCCTATTAGCAAATGGAAAATCAGCGAACCTTGCGATGTTATGGAAAATCACTTCCTCGTTCTCGATGTGTCCTTTGAACACAATGAATTGAGGAAATACATAATACCTACCTATTATTTTTAATATACTATTATTATATATAATATCATGGGTTCAGTACTAGAACTATACATCTGGAATTTTGTTGGTTTAGAGTTATGTGTTCCCGATGTTTGCCTTTAATGTTTGAGTGATTTCTAGTAATAATTATGAATTAATAGACTTCCTTGTTCTGTGATCAAAGTGTTTCAATAATATAATAATAATAAACTTTATTTAATATTGTGAGCTCAATACTAGAACTAGTCATCTAGAGTTTTGATGGTCTTGAGTTGAGTGTTATGAATGTGGAATGAAACAGCGTTTTTTTTTTTTTTAATTTAGTTTTAAATTATAATCTTTAATATGTTGATTACTATCCTTCGAGTGTCATGACACTCGAAGTGTGTAATTAATCATGACATTGTGACATTTGTGTCACAATGTCATGATTTATTCATTATCTCAAAATTATTGATTTTGAGAACTCTAGTTGTAGTACGAGTGTTGAACCCATGAATTATTTCGAAAACTAGTTCACTCTAATTAAGTATTGGTAAAATGAAAAGAGCAAATCTCAAATTTTTACAAATATGGAGTTTAATAAAACAAATAAAATACCAACAAAATATATACTAGAATTTCCGGATAGAAAATTAACGAAACCACCAATGGTTGTTGTTCGTAGTCCAATCTCTGGACATGCAGATTTAGTGGCCACAATGTAAAACTTTTTCACCTCCAAGAATTTCTGTATTTTCTTTAGTAACCTAATATCCCCTTCAACTACCTTAAGATGCTGCATAGAGAGGAAGGAATATTCACATTTCTTCCCTTCCTTTTTTGCAAAAAATTTTTTGGTGTGTGGTCGCTAAATATAGAACGCTCTCTCGAGACAGCATTAAATGCCGTTTGTGCATGACTGTGTGTGTCATTAAATCTCCAAGCAGGGCACGTGGAAAGTGGTGGGCGCAACCCTTATAAAAATAAACTACCAATGTTTGTAAACAATATCGTTAATTTTAAAGGGAATGTTTATTATTCAACATTTGTCTGAAATTAAATGATTACGGATGCCATTTTTTCTTAAAAGTTCATATTATTTTCTTCAATCTGTTTTATTCCTTTGATCCTGGAATAATGGTTAAGTCGTAGCTTTTATGAGAAAATAAGTTTCTTTACGAAAATACAACTACACTGAGAAAAATACTTACGAAATTTCACAACGAATCATTTTGGTAAATTGACCAACGATAATAATATTAATAACAATAATAAAAACTTATTGTCAAAAATAAATTTTACAAATGGCGTACATAATATTGCCTTGAGGCAATGTCTTCCAGTAAACCTACTACAATGTTTGATAAATATGTTTAAGTATAACGTGAGTTTAGATCAAAAGGTGAAAACAGAAAATATAAACAGAAAATGGAATTTATAATATAAAACAAGAATACCTATATAAATATATATAAAAAAACGATTTGTTTGCGAAAAGTTAATATTATAGATTCTTACTAATGAATCGTTTGTACTATCTCTGGTCCTAATCTGATTGTACGTACCAATGATATGTTGTAAAATTTCGTTAGTATTTGTTCTCAGTATAGGCCTTTTTGTAAATTAAAAATTAAAAAATGTAAGACGCAAGACGTCTCTATAAATAATAAAACTATATAAGTATTAAAAAAAAACGTTCGTTTTTTATTTCATTATGAATTTCTACTACCTAAACACCGACACAGTGAATAGAATTATGAGAAATTAAAGATAAAGACGTCAATATTACAATTTGACTAATGTATCGTGAATAATAAAAGGAATCGTCATCGCCCTCAATGCTCCTCTCGGGAGCACAGAACAGAAACCAGCCTCCTCTATTCAGAGCCTCTTTGTGCAAATTGCGTCACCTCTTCCCACGACATTCTCTGCGCTTTGAATGAATAAATAAAAAAAAATATTTTCCTAACAAAAAACCTTAACATTCATAAGAACTTTGCCTGAAAAGGCTGTTAGACCATTCAGCTTGCAACAAACGGATATATTAGATATTATCTACCTTGTACTACCTAGAACTAAGTACACAGTTTCAAAAGGTCCTATTAAATTCAATGAAATAATGTTATAGGTATTATTATTATTATTTTGTCCTTTAAGGGCGAACCTAAGGCAAACAAAGAAATTGCTCAACAAACACATTATCGGTAAAAGGAACAGCAACGAATTTGTTCTAGTCATTAAATTTATCCTACGACTTTCTTATTTTTTGTATCTACTTATTTGTAACAAACAAATAAATAATATGTAGAGTGGGTGTTGTTATAGGGCTTTCATTTTAATTAAATTATATTTAATTCCACTACTACTGTACCATCACGGCATATCCCACAAGTGGGGTAGCCAGCAGACCAGCTGCATATAATTATCATGCAAGCTGTTCTCTCCGTGCAAATAAGACATTCAGGATGGGTGGCAAGCCTTATCACTGCTGAATTTAAGATGTAAAATGTCTTAATTTTTTCGAACACCTGATGCCTTTTACAGAGGACACTCGAAAACTTACGGAGAAGAGTGGGAGACCAATTCTTTACCGGGTGCTCCACGGGATAAAATATATAACTGATCGAATTAAAAACTTTAAACTTTTTTGATACACACTTTTTGTTTTATTCTCGTAGACAATATTGTTTCGTCTAAAAACTAAATGCACCCTTCACCTATCGTATCTTCCATCCCTCGCAAACAGACTAACCAAATATAAATATTTATCTCACTTGCTGCTCCAAACATTCTTCATCAACCTTAATTTCACAAATCATCATTTCCGTACTCTCGTTCGAATAATAATAATAACTAGACAATTTTTTAAGTCGCGCTGTTTTGTGGAAAAAACCACCGCAAGGACCCATTCAATAAGTATAACATCTCCAGAAAAATAGGGTATTTAATCTTGCCTTGAACACCTCCACACTCTCCAGAGTTCGCAAATCATAGGCAATTTGTTCCACAGCAATCGACCAACCACACAGAAGGCACGGTTAATATAGTTAATCAGACCCCCTCTACACGGCACCATAAGTCTATTGACAGAGTCAATATTGCGCTTTTGTCTTTTTTATTTTAAATTTTTCACTTATTGTATTTTTTTTTTGTTTCAGTGCGCTCTAGCTGTGATCTGGCTAACAAATGAAAACGACTCTGACATAAAAGCTGAGGGCATTGCCTGGACAGCTTGTGGTGCAGCTGCCAACTTTGCACTCTGTACTTTATCCTGTTGGAGATGTTTTGCCAATAATTATCTTCATTGGGCTGCGGTGTGCACATGGTTACTCTTGAACGCTCAAGGTAAGAAAAAATCATAACTTTGAAATATTTTTTTTTTATTTATATACAAATACAAATATATACACAACATAAAAGAAATAAATCACTCACAATAACTTATAACTATTGGTGTTAATATAATGACACCAGGCAGCACCAGGTGCTGGTATTAGAGGTCAGTTGTACTGTATCCTGCATCAAATTCAAATTCGTTTATTTCCTCAAATAAGCATATAAAATCAAATACATCAGCAGGGTTACTCTTGACAAAATCAAAACACGATCTTAATCTTAATCATACGACGCGCGTAGTGACTATTGGCCAAAATACACGCATACCGATCGCGCGGTAGCGGTAGCGCGGTGTTTTTGACCATAGTCCCTTCGTGCGTCATATGATCAAGATCAAGACTAGATTAAGATCGTACTTAGATTGTGTCAAGAGTAGCCCTGCAGTTCAAATATCCATATGGTAACACAACTAATTCCACTTTGTCACCTCATTAGGCTAAAGTCTGCGTAAAGGAGTGAAAGATTTAAGAAAGATTACTGAGAGCAAGATAGTGATGTTTCAGTCTACTTTTGAACGAGGAAATTGTAGGAGCAAGTCTGATTTATTAATTAACTAAATTGATTGTCTTAACTGTTTGTGTCGCTCAATAAAGTTAGTAAATAATAAATAAATTTCTTATGTGGTTTCTCTAGGTTTCGTTGGTGACGGCTTAGGCTTCACCCATCGTCAGTATCTGGTGTGGTACATCCTGTTCATAGTGTTTGTGCCCTATGCCATGCTTCCACTGCCCTTGAGATGGTGTCTGCTGGCTGGAGCAGTCACGGCACTCAGTCATATCATCATGACGGCTGTCTCCAAATTCAGGGACCCTACTGAGGTAAGAAATCGAACCACAATAATTTAATAGTTTTTGGAAGATGAGTTTAAAACAAAACCGCGGCATGCTCATCATACTAGATTTAAATCAAATGAAGGATATGTAGTACCAAAATATAATAATAAATACGGTAAGAGAACTTTAGAATATAACGTGCCTAAATTGCCGTGCTAAACGTGCTAACGTGCTAAACGTGCCTATGATGCCGACATCAGTTCTATTAAGAAATGTGGTAGAAAGATTGCAACAAAATGCTTGTCAAGGAATGGCTGCTGAAATGTGCATTTGTATATAATTGAAAATTTGTAAATACTTTAGTTGTTAAGTTTATGCTTGCTGCTTTTGATTAGGTTTAAATAATTTATGTATATATTGTTATTATTTATTTATTTATAATAATATATACGGCTTACGCCTTTAATACATAGTTACAAACAATAATTGCACAACACCACTATCGTGTCAAATTAAAACTCAAAACAAAAATAAAATATACTGTATCACTTCAAACTATAAAAACTATTATGTAAGGAACGCGCCGACAAATCTATATTATTACTAATGGATTAGGCGCGACTGTATATTTGTATTTAATATTTATATTATATGAAATAAATAAAAAAAAATCAAAGGCCTAAGGGTATATTGATGGTTATAGATACATAGAGAGGTGATTAGTTTCATCAAAAGACTGCTTTCTTCACCAGGGCTTTTAAAAGCTAGGGTCCGCAAATCGCACAGAATAAAGTTTAATACTACAGCTTTGCAGAGCCATAGACGTAGAGTGAAGATATTCATGATGCGATCAAAGAGTTGTGTTCAATAGACAGTTACCCCTTGAAAAAATCCTTGCAGTGCTGTAGGATATGTAGATAAAACGATAAATTTAAAAATTAATTGCCACGTTCTTCTTAACCTATTCTCGTTAATTCCCGGATAAAAGTTTCTTCCGTTTCCTTCCATATTCTCCGATCCCGGTTCGTCTTCCATCAATTTATACACTGTAGAATTCTTTTTTGCTAGTTTTTTATTATTAAAAATGGAATTTGAGTATTTGCGTCAGGTAAAATAAGAATAATATTAATAAAACAATTACAGGCGTGCGTATTAGCTTGAATCAATGTCTTCCAGGAAACCTAATAAAATGTTAGATAATATGCATATTTAAATATAAAAAAGATAACAGAAACAAAAATAACAAGTATTAACTTAAGTAGGTACCTAAGTACAAATATAAAACTATAATTAAGCTTATAATTATTATGTCTAAACATGTATGTATCTAAGTGAGTAGGTACCATCTACCATTGACGATTGAAAGGGTTGTTTGTGAGGGTTTGACGGTGGAATATCACATTGTTTATCGTTCTTCCTTTAGGATATTTCCTGTATTCTATGCCAGTTATTCGCCGATACTCTACTCTACTCCTGCATGAACCTTGCTGGGATGTACACTAAGTATCTGACGGACAGAGGACAAAGGCGAGCATTTCTGGAAACTCACAGAGCTATGGAAACGAGGTACAGGACACAAGAGGAAAATGCACGACAGGAGAAATTATTGCTATCAGGTGAATATTTTTTGTTTTTCAAATCGTCTTCAAAATCTTTTAGAAATCATCGATCGTTTTTTTTTAATTAAGATAAAAAAATAAGAAACACTATCATCATTGCTCAAAATAATTCCCAGATAAATTAAATTTTGTTTTTTTTTCAAACCTACCTTGCTCTTGACTTAAAAACGAAAAAATTGTTTGTATTTAAATGTTTTGTTGTATTTCTGTCCCACTAAGAAGGTAACAGTAATATATAACCAAGATTTCATGCTTCTTTTTCAGTTCTTCCCGACTTCGTAGCAAAAGAAATGATCAAAGATATATCTCACGAAGAAGAAAGAGGATCTTTCCAACCCCATCAGTTCCACAAGATCTACATTCACAGATATGAAAATGTTTCCATATTATTTGCTGACATCAAAGGATTCACAGGTTCTTTTTTCTACCCTTCGTTCTTGTATCTTTTTGAATCTGATAAATGTCTCAAATAGATTTACTGAATACTTTGAGCGAATATTTTTTTTAAAGTTGTATCTGGGTTTTTGTTACAAGCCCAAATAAACTTTTTACACCTTTCATAGTAAGCTAAAAGCTTGTGTCGTGAAAGGGGAGCTTGCCAGCACCAATGGTCGAAGTGTACACTTCTTCTGCATGAGGGCGAAATCTTACTTCCAGGCTACCGACGAACTCGTTTTTTATTTCAAATTTATTTATTTATTTAAAGCCAATGATACACTTCAGAAAATACATATCAGTACAAATAATATACAAAACACTAGTTTCTCGTGTTAAATTTTCGTAATATTATGAAACTTCTTACAATGAGTACCTAATTGTAAAAACAAAAATCACATTAATTATTTTTTGTTTTACTTTTAGAACTTGCCAGCCGCTGTAGCGCCCAACAACTTGTCAAAGTCCTCAACGATCTTTTCGCTCGATTCGATAAACTGGCCGCAGTAAGTATCAACATGGTATTTCTAAATGTTAGACGTAGTTTTCGCTTTTTACTGATTTTTTACACCTACGTGAATGAAGAGAGTAAGAATATTACTCAACAGGCACCAGTCTCGAATGGTTGCTGTTAGTTGACAAGTTTGCAAAATTTTGAATCGGTGGGGTTGGTGAACAATGTACCATGGGTAAAGTGCACTTAAACCAGCCTAAATCGATTCGAAAGCATAATATTGGTTGATTGGGTACGGTATCTGTTGAATAATATTCTTAGTATGCCGTTCCGTTTTCTGTGGCTTGATATACGGCGTGCGGTTATATCCTTTATTGCATCTAGTAAATGTAGTATTGAATTAACATTACCTAGTGTAAGTAGATCAAATATTTTCTAAATTAACAAAACTTATTACCAAATGGACATGGATGAAAATAATATGAAACATTTTGTCCAAATTAGGAGAATCATTGCCTTCGTATCAAGCTCCTGGGTGACTGTTACTACTGTGTGTCAGGTCTCCCAGCTGCACGATCAGATCATGCCCTGTGCTGTGTGGAGATGGGGCTCCATATGATCAGAGCCATTAGGGATACTAGCAGAACTACACAGGTAACGATACCAAATCTATATTTCAATCTTCAAAGCTCTTTGCCTTTTAATCTATGAATTTATTTTTCTTAAATTAACGTAAAATAACAAACATAGATACATTTATATGCATAGACAGTTCGCAAAGATCAAAACTAAGATAATTATGAATCTTGTATTTCGAGTAGGTACATTTTACACTCAAACCCTGGACAGTTTGAAAAATGTTGTTCTTCATTTTACCTTGACCTGAAATCGAACTCGGGATTTAATGACTCCAATGCAAGAGCGTTACCTCCAAGCTACGCCAGCCGTCTTTTTTGAGTTGTTATCAAATTCCAGAGAGTTCTGTAAATTCTTGTGTTTATTTTTAGGTTGAATTGGACATGAGAATAGGGATTCATAGTGGTTCAGTCTTATGTGGAGTGTTGGGTTTGAGAAAATGGCAGTTTGATGTCTGGTCTTATGATGTGACCCTAGCAAACCATATGGAGAGTGGAGGTATTCCTGGGTAAGACTTTCGATAATTTTCTTTCATCAAAATATGCTTTTTATTTTCAGAATACGAAACAAAAACCATTCTTATTTGTCTAAAGTATTTTTGCCAATTATGTAAATGTTTGGGTTTACAGTTATCAAATGTTCATCTCACAGTAGGTGATCAGAAACTTATAAATATAGAATGTTTTTAGGAGGGTTCATATATCATCATCTACCCTCGAATCTCTGGGTGGTGCCTACGAAGTTGAACCAGGACATGGTGGAGACAGAAATCAGTATTTGAGGGATCATGGTGTGGAAACATTTCTAGTCAGGCATGCAGAACCTCTAAGAACCAGAAGGAGGCAAACATCTAGACCTAGGTAAATAAAAAAACCTTTATAGATCTATCCTTCTCACTATTGTGTTTTCTTTAACCTCAGGCTCTAAAAGTTTTAACTTAAAAAAGTTTTATTTTTAGTAAATTTTATCAGATAAAGATAGGTTTACAAGAATAATACTGTTTAAGTGAGTTTATGTATTTTTTTAAAAAGGGACTCATGAGTGCTCCCTGAGGAACACCTCTGAAATTATTTCAAAGTCATTCATCTACCCATCTCACCATGGTAACTACCACAAGTGGGGTAGCCAGCGGACCAACTACTTGTAATAAACGTGCAAATTATTTTTCAGTCAAAATCAGAGATTTTTAATCTGCTTTTCAGTTTGCTGACTCAAAAACTTTGGAGTGAAGAAGATATGTCTGCAAAAATTAGCAAGAATATTGTTTCAGGAACTGTTGTTGATGATGAAACGACTACGGACTGGACTCCAGAAAGACCTTTTGAAAATGTAAACACCTGTACTTTATTATAAATGATTCACAGTATTATTATTTGTATATTGTTTCCTTCAATTATCACCAGAAAAACAGACAGACTCCCTGCGTTATTCACAAAATAAATTAGAGTTTTTAACATTTTTTTTTTAATTTACTGTTCAAATTTTCAGTGCTATGGACCAGTTTGCCCGCTCTACATAAATGTTCCAACAGACATCAGAGACCCAAGCAAAGAAGATGATACCACAATACAGAAGAATGTGTACAGACCTAGAATCGAATCAAATGTGCCAGAGTCAATACACACAGTAGAACTCACGACAGCGGAAAAGGTTAATAAAGCAAATGTTTAACCAATGTTTATCTATTTAGCCGCTCCCTCGCGCCAAGTCGTTTGTGAAGTAGGTAGAGAAGACAAAACACCAGAAAATTTTTAAATTTTTTCACATGCATCTATGGATGAAGGGGCTTTGTTGGTATAGATTATTAATGTTAAATATCCTCACAGATTCACTTTGTACATATTTTCCCTTTCTTCCATATACAATTTGCAGAAGGCTTGATAAGTAAGAAAATAGATTTGATTTTAAATGATTATATTAAATTACATACTGTGATTAAAAAGGAACGAAATGAAACAGTAATATTTTTACTTACATGAAAATATGCTTTCCACTAAGTTTATTCACCAATAATTATTTAACAATAAAAATGTTAGTAATGTGTTAGACTAAAATATGTTGTCGGCTGAACGTTCAAAAGAGATCTGAAGCTATCTAACTATTCATTCTTTCCACAAGCCATAGTTATTCAGGAAATAGTGGTTAAGGAAAAATCTAGAACTCACATCAGGAAATATTCATCGCCATCTACCTATAATAGTTGTAAACTAATACCTAGCTAGCTACCGAGGTGTTTAGTAATTCTCTTCTACATGTGTTTCTCGATACTTCAGGTAGATGTCGCCACACATCCACCCCGATATCTCTTACAAATGCTTGGGTTTCTTTGAAAATCTGTTAGTCACGTGTAATTTTAAGATATCCTCGGTTTTTACACGTCTTCTTTCAGACATTGGAAACATAGTCCAAAAGAAAATAGATCGTGTTGATCAGATTTCAATTTTATTAGTGATAGATTTGTTTCGAGTTTAATAGATACCTACCATGTAAATTAGAGACCATAAATGAGAAACTGTACAATTAATGTAAAAAAGAGCAAAACATGTACCTACCTACTTAAATACACGGATAAAATTTAGTATTGTATAATTGTTGAAATAGCTTTATTTCTCGGATATTTCAGGAGTCCAAGGACTCCTATTTATTGTATAAATGTTTTTTTTTCCTATTTGCCTTTCAGGTTGACGAAATGATTGACCATTCCATCGAAATTGAAAGCAACAAGAGGATGAGAGCCGCCAATCTTAACCCATGGACTCTGCACTTCAGAGACAGTTCTTTAGAGGGGGATTTCGGTTGTCAGAGAGAGGACATGTTCAAATCAAACATGTTATGCTGTTACATCATATGGATTTTTATTGTGGCTACACAAGTCATTATGCTTCCTGCGTAAGTTAAATTTTGAAGTAGGCCAATTAGCTCTTGCAAAATAATTTCGAAACTTAAAAAATGCTCTCTTTGAAACAATTTCAAGAAATATATTTAATGACTTGTACCAATGTGTCCTGTAAATGCCTAAACACTGCAATAGGTTAATTTGTAAAGACTGGAAATGTATATGGCTTAAGCACAAACAACCTGCTTTCACAGTATGGGTACTCTTTCTATGTCAAGGACCAATATTGGTGCATTAAGAATGTCATGAAATGAGTTAACAGGTTTGGCGCATGATCATTTTACATAGAAAGGTCTGGTCTGACCTATACCCGAGAGGAGTGTTGAAAGGGGTAAAGATAGAACCAAATTTATATCTTTCATTGAAAATATTAACATTTCTTTTTTCAGATGTACCTATTTCATTGTATCCCTAAGCCTGACCACATTGCTGTTAACTCTAGCCTCAGTTCTGGTGATGGCAGAAGAATTCCAGAAATTTCCAATTGCATTTCAAAAGATGTCTTCAACTTTAGTACATAATAGGAATAGGAGAACGTTTTTAATTTGTTTTATCGTCCTGATGATGTCCACTGCCAGGTAAACTGCATTTAAATTGAAGTAAATTAATTTCTGTCTGAATATTTATATGTAAATCGTTATCTCAGCAGTTTCTCTGTCTGAATATTTATATTTGTAGAAGCCACTGTGCTTAATTGCTCTTCTGTCAATTATTGATGTTATAACTTTCTGTTTCAAATTCATTTTGTAATCAATGTTAATAGGGTAGTTTTTTTAATACGGGGTACATTCTGTAGGATGCAAGATTTCAAGATTTTTTTTCTCTTTTTCTCAAGTTGATTTTGATCAATTTCAAGAAAGCTTTCTGATGAGATAGCCTTTTTTAAAGTCCAAATATATCAATTCGTATTTTTCTTTTCAGTTCTGTGAATCTGATGACATGTTCTAGAAATAGCACAACGTCAGAAAATTGCACCGAAAATGAAACAATTTCTCCGTTGTCTGTAAAAACATTGACAGGAATCTATGAAGAAATCTTGCCATTAGTAAAAAATACAATTGTTGAAGAAACCAAACAAAACGACCCGCCACCAGTTTATTTAATTGCTTTTGGACCAATCAATATCATAAAGCCAATCACATATCAAAATATCGAATACAATGCTTCAAATTTAGCTAAAAATGATGACAAAGTAGACAATATGGACGAAAGAAGAATTAATAATGATGTTAAAACAGATATTCATGATAATGAAATAGAAAAAAATAAAATCAATGAAGTAAACGCAAATATAGATAATAAAATCATCAAGGAAGCAAACCGTGATCCTTATTTAGTTCTTGCAAATGTTAAAGTCGATGATAAAAGGACTAAAGATAAAGAAAGTGTAGACAAAAGCCTTAGGGATAGTGAAAAATTGACTGACAATGATAAAGGTGCTCAAAACAAAATCAAATTAAAGAATTATAAATTATGTAAAAATTACGAATGTGCAGAAAACGCCACTGAAAATAATATAAACGATACCATTGATAATGTAAGTAGTAATGATACAATCAAAAGATCTAAACGGGAAGATCAACCTAAAAAAGTTATAGATCTTAAAGATGATTTAGTAAAGACTAAAGACAATACGGAACCAATTAATGCAGTTGATATAAAATCATTGACTGATTTGACATTTAAAAAAGTTTTGAAGTTGAAGACTGATGTTGAGGATAATGACATAAATGCAACTAAAGAAAAAGAGGATATAAAAACTGGATATGATGTTTTAGATTTGGAAAGAAATTATAATCACAAGCCATCAATGATCATGATGAGATCAAAGAAGAGTCAAAATATGAACAACACAGCATCAATACAGTCGACAGAGTCACATGTGAAAATTAGAAAAGATAAAATATTACATAGCAAAGATGAATCGAATATTAACCCACAACTTACAATGAAAACTGGCAGCATGCCCCATGAATCAAATTTCAGTGTCCCTGATTTGACACACTTATTTCCAACAAATAATTCCGGTGATATTCTATCAGAAAATTTAGTTAGTGGTGTTTGTTTTCATCCTGAATATATTGTCTTTACATGGATCATGTGTTTGGTAGCATTGACGACAACTTTAAGACTATACTATTTGGTCAAGACTTTGCTATCTGTGATGCTTGTGGCAGTTTTCTCTATTTTGATTCTATTCCCTTTTAGTAATACATTCAATGATCCAGATTCTAGAGATAAGTAAGTAGAAATCTTCACTCAGTATTCATTTAAATTTTCTTCAAGTTTGCTTCTTACAAGTCCATTCTTGACACCAGAAAATTTCAACCAATGATATTATATCCATGCATAGTCTAAATAGCTCCTATCATACACAAAATAGTCACAAACTTAACCTCACAGCCCATGTTTTACATTCACAATAGCAATACCAATTTTATGTTCCCTATTTTGCTTCAAAAGTTCCTTTTTGTCTACAATCTTTGATATTTTTCTCACAAATATCGGAAAAATATTATGTTTGGTTCAAGAAACTCAAATAACCTGATCCCATTTTATTAATTGGAAGTGCCTACTTCAAATAATATTTGCAAGTCCTGTAAAAAAAGGACGAAATTTCCGAAACAGCACATACCAAATGAATTTTATTAGTTTCATCATGAGTGACTTTGGATATAATGCTTCTTAAAAGACAAATAAATATTAATCCCCAAATCTTGAGACCCATACAGTTTTGATAATAAACGACTATCTTTGATATTATGTGTTCATTTTTTGACCAGTTTTAAAATATTTATAAATAATTAAGTATTGATTTCAATTTTTCAGGATGGGTATGTCTCTTTCCTCACAAATGCTGACATTGCTAACTGTCTTCCAAATCATGGTGGCTTACCATGCGAGGCTTGTGGAAGTCACATCTAGACTGGATTTCCTCTGGAAGAGACAGGCAGAACAGGAACTGGCTGAGATGATTGAAACGAGACACAATAATACACAACTTTTGAAGAATATTCTTCCTGATCATGTGGCTCATCATTTTTTGCAAGAGGATAGATCAGAGGTAACTGATTTATGTGCCAATATTTTCTGTGTCATCACTGAGGAAAATGAAAATTAAACTTGTAAATTTAGTTGATCGGCGAGTTACAAAACAGATGTTGAATAAATTTGTACCTAAGCATCATCTATCCACGAAATAATATATATGTAATGAGTTACAATCCATTGGATTGGTCTGCAACGAGTTTTGTCTTTCTTCTCCATTCCTCCCTATTCTCAGCCAGTCTTTTCAGCTCTACGTATGAGCCACAATTCATGTCCCTCTTCAGTTGGTCCATATACGCATCTCTGGGCCGGCCTCTGCCGTTTGTGCCCTCGGTCCTACCCTCCGCGATGGCGATGAGGAGTCCTGGGTGCCTGATGTTGTGGCCAATCCAGTTAGCTCGTTGTTGGCTGATTCTCTTAAGGAGTTGCCTTTTTTCGCCAACCCTGGTTAACACTTCTTCGTTTTCGACGTGTTCCGGCCAATGAATCTTCAGCATGCGTCTATAGCA
Source organism: Athripsodes cinereus (assembly GCA_947579605.1). Taxonomy (NCBI): domain Eukaryota; kingdom Metazoa; phylum Arthropoda; class Insecta; order Trichoptera; family Leptoceridae; genus Athripsodes; species Athripsodes cinereus. Next base: position 1,995,754 of record OX388326.1, on the reverse strand, counting down.
CCACATTTCAAATGCCGCTAACCGTCCGCTTTCCCTCTTGCTGATGGTCCACGTCTCACAACCATAAAGCAAAATGCTCCATACGAAGGCTTTAGTAAGAAGATTCCATACGAAATAATAATATTTAATATAATATAACACTGTTCTATGTTTCACTATAATGTATACAAAGTATACAACAATTATTACACCTAGCGCTTTCACCAATAAATTGGCATCATCATGGTGGAGTATAAACTCAGTTTATACTTGAAGTTTATACTCTGTCCTGATGATGCCAATTTATTGGTGAAAGAGCTAGGCGTAATTGTTGTATATTTTGTATACATTATAGTGAAACATAAAGCAATGTTATATTATATCTTATATTATTAAAATGTTGTTTCACAATGTCAACACTGAAACATTAAATTCAATCTATCCGTGTATATTGCCAAATTAGGAGACCGCCTAAGGCAGCGTGGACAGTTGTTTTGACAGTAGACTATATTTTTCAGGAATTGTACTCTCAATGGCAGGATGAAGTGGGAGTAATGTTTGCCAGTATACCAAACTTTACAGAGTTCTATTCCGAGGACATCAACAAAGGAATGGAATGTATTAGACTGCTCAATGAAATTATTGGTAAGACATTAAGATATTTTTTTTTTGAAAAAGATATATCTGGGTTTTGTTATAAACCCAAATACAACCTTATACACCTTTTACACTAAGCTAAAAGCTTGTGCCGTGAAAGGGGAGCTTGCTGGCACCTGGGATCGAACCACGGACCCCTTGTTCCGGAGGCCAAGATTTTACCTCAAGGCTACCGACAAACTCATGTAAATCATTGTTCACCAAGGCTACCGACGAACTCAATATTAAATTAAGTTACTATGTAAATCATTGTTCACCAAGGCTACCGACGAACTCAATATTAAATTAAGTTACTATGTAAATCATTGTTCACAACAATCAAGCTCCGTATAACTTCACATTTTTGGTCACATAACGAGAGGAGGAAAATATGCCATCCTAAAACTAGTCATAGAAGGGAAGATTGAGGGCCGTAGAGGGTTTGGGAGAAAGCGGCTTTCCTGGCTTCAGAACATTAAGGGGTGGACTGAGATGAGAGATCTGGAGGAGCTGTTTCGTGCTGCCTAGAATAGGCAAGATTTTTCCCAGGTGATCATCAACGTCGGGGGGACCCGACAAGACACTGAAAAAAGAAGATGTAAATCATCTGTTTACCTAAATGTATAGATTATTCACAAATACAGTGGATCCATTGTGAAACATAGGTCTATATTTTGGCTTAACATTTATTCCTATCTTGAGCAAACTGTTTCCAATTCCTCGTTGCTATCTTACTTTACCTTCTCCAATAACCAACCTGGATCTCTAAAAACCTGCATTTCCAAATATGCTAAAGAGAATCGAGATCTTATGTTGATTTATCCGATATATTTTCATTTTGATTCAACAAATCCTCATGTATTTTTTCATCACCTTAAAAAGAATGTGAACTTTCTTGGGTCTCAATAAATTATTAATTGATTTCAGCCGATTTTGATGAGTTGCTGGATGAGCCTCGATTCAAGAGTATAGAGAAAATAAAAACGGTAGGAGCTTCCTATATGGCCGCATCTGGACTAAATCCTGAAGAAAAAGTAAGACACCTTAACAATTTTTCAAAACAATTTGTGGAGTATTTTTAGAATTTACAAACTTGGCCATTTAAAATATATGTTGTATTTTTCTCATTCCAGTGCGTACATGATGATTTGGAACATTTGTGTGCTTTGGTAGACTTTGCCTTTGCAATGAAACAACGTCTGGAAGATGTCAATATCCACAGTTATAATGATTTTCATCTCAGAGTTGGTAAGAAATCTTTTGAATTATTTTTGAAACCTGAAGTATGAGAAGTTTACCTCTATTTAAATTTTCTGTAAGAATTTCAGCAGAAGCGGTATTAGGTAATTACATCCGCGAAAGAATTGATCTTTCACTCATTTTCGTTAGTTTTCGAGTGTCCTGTAAAAGGCAATTGTTTGAGAAACTTTATAAATTTTAAACCTTAAATTCAGTGATGAGGTTTGGTAGCCATCTTGAATAAAATACATAACATGCACAGATCGAGTTAGTCCCAAATGAGGATATGAATCTTTTATTATGATACACGACAACATACATACTCATAGGCAGGAGCATTACCTCCACACCATGCTGGCCGAATATCTTAATTAATTTGTTGGCATGGAGAGGGCAGCTTGCATGTTATTACATGTGATATGGGGGGGTGAGAGTAAGGTTAAAATGAGGTTGGTAAGGGATATATAAAATCTTACAACCAATAATGCCACAAGCTGAGACTCAAACTGGGGCTACTTACAGCATTCCAGGAGTTAAAGCAATAAAAAAAAATGGTCTCAATTAAATATATAGTGAGGCTATATAAATAAGAGACGACAAGTTATGTGCAAATGGACGAAAGTGTAAAAGGCAAATATGAATTTTAAACAAACATTTAATTAAAGATAAAAAAAATTGCTTACTATTACAGACACACAAAAACAAGGCTAGACAATACTACGGCTTAATCACTACCCATTGTCTGTGCACACTTAATTGTCCCACTAGAAAAACACACTTGATGATAATTCAATTAATAAACGAAGCACTTTTAAAATCAATTAATTTACACTTTGCGATGAATATATAAAGGATCCCACGTTGAGAGCGCCTCGGAGCATGAAAATGCTCTAAGGCAAAACAATATGATGAAGGCGCCCCTGGGCGCAGTGCTGGAAGGGCGGAGCCCTACGTCCGAGGCTCCTGGTGGCAATTACCAGCCTACACAGGTGCGAAGTTGGCACGTCATGGCTTCAGGAGGAGAAAATCTCAACTCAACTGAAGCCCGATGACTAGAGACAGCCTTGTCTCTCTGAAGGTCAGATGATGAGTGATGGCAGGAGCGATCCTTATACCAAGGACGCCTGTTTACGACTAACTGCTCACTACGACTCACTGATCACTGTTCACCACTGATGGCTGATGGAGACTAACTTCTCTTCAACCCTTGAGTGGGGTAGGGGGTTGGTCGTATACTCCTACTACGATGTGATTCATCAACGTGCAGCGCCGTGATTGGCTAATGAAAATACAAGTACACGCCTTCCCGCAGGTACCATTGTATTACGAGTCCACCTGGGCTTTTGTCTGGATTCCAGGAACTATGTACATGATGAAATAAATATTTACAAATAAATATTATGTTATAAAGCGTCCAATGCACTGATTTTAATTATTAATTAATTCACATATAAATTAATTTAAGTGTCTCTTTCACTGATATCATATTTCTTGTGTCCTTTATCACCATTTATAATTATAGCGTCTTTTTCGCACAACACAAAATAACACACCTTATTCTATTACATATGTCACAATACAACCCTTTAGGTAGATAATTAAATATTAAAAATACGTATGTTATAAGAAAATTAAAATCCATACCTAAAAAGTCGTTTATATACTTCAAAACATATCATCGGTATCGACATTCAATATCTCGAAGTGTAGGCATAAAAATCCAACCAAGCCAACACTCAATAATAATAATAATACAAACGCATTCTAGAATATTCATTTTAAAAACAATTAGTCGAAGTAGATACATAATGAATGCGCCTTAATCTTTTGTTGATATTATTCTCTTTATTACCCCTGTTGCTATGCAGGTACAGTACAAATATATATAAACAATAATATTTTGAATGCAGGTACGAAGATAAGTAAACAATAGATATCTAATAATAATATTAATGCAGGTACCTTTTAAGTGCAGGCAATATTTTAATTTCGGGATTTTCAGAGTTCTTACGAACTGCCTTGTCTTATTTCAGTATTTCAGTACCACTTTCTAAATAACAATTATAATTTTTGATGGTAACTTTTCGGCACAATACCTATTATACCGGGCATATCACATGCATCTTCTTTGCTGGTTCCCCCATTTGTGGGATATGTCATGATGGTATAGTAGTGGTATTTTTATGTCAATGTATTTTCTTTTCCAGGAATAAGTTGTGGTCCTTTGGTCGGCGGGGTGATTGGTGCTAGAAAACCTGTGTATGACATTTGGGGAGACACTGTCAATGAAGCCTCAAGAATGGATTCCACGGGATCTATGGGGAAGATACAAGTGCCTAAATATACAGCACAGGTACAAAAAATTACATCTAAAATGTCATTGAAATTATATTTTACCCTCTATAGCATTGTTTCCGATGGTGGGGCATCACGCCTCAGAGGCGGGGCATCGCCCTACGCGCTTCCACATATTATCAACCATAAATTTGTAATTTAATATGCGCATTCACAACTAATACCTGCGTGCGTACAACAATTTCATCGACTGTCATTTTTGCATACTGGCAATTCTAATTATCAAAGTTTGACAGCTACTTCATTTACGAGAGTGTAGTTTAAAAGATTCCCACGACGGCGGTTTTAGCCGGTCGGTCCTTCAGACCTGCCCAATGGCCCGCCCGTGAGGACAATTTTGGTTTGAATGTGCGGATAAATAGGAGTCTATGACTCCTGAAATATCCGGGTGTGAGGTGGGTCTCTCTTCAGCTACTTCATTTGGCTACACATGTTTTGAAAATTTACCAACTTATTGTTTAATTAAAAAAGAGGCCAGTGGAGCATAATATGACTTTTGCAAAGACTAAGATGGGGCATGTCATAAAGAAGGTTGGGAAACACTGCTCTATAGCATCTCTGATCCTTTAGAAAAGAAAAGAAATTATGTTACAATTGATTAAATTTATTGGTATTGCCATATATTGAAAACAGTAAATCACCAAGTATATGTTCACAATGGAATAGAATAGGTTACTCATTCTTTTCTTCAAGCTGTATGCTGTACTTAATAAGCCAAGCATTAATATAATATCATGTTTAAGATATAACACATTCAAATCAGCAGTAATGAAGTTTGCAACCCATTCTGAATGACATATATTTTATTAACATGGAAAGGATGATCTGTATTTTTGTTGTACACTGTGAGTCCACTGGTTATACCACTTGTGGTATCTAAATTAAGATAAACAAATAGATTGATGAATACATATATTATAATTTGGTCAATGACTCAAATACATTCTCAATTTTTTCAGCTTCTAGAAGCCAGAGGTTATCAAGTAACCTGCAGAGGTTTCGTCTCAGTGAAAGGTAAAGGACAGATGGAGACATATTATGTGTGTGGCAGGAGAGTTCAGAGAGCCATGGCGTGTAGAAGGCAGCCCTCACAACATAGTTCACTAGCAGCTGTTGTCTATGGAATGGTGCAGCAAAGGCGAAGGCAGAATACACGTAAGTGGTTTTATTTCAACAATAAATTGTTAGAAATTTATATGAAAGTTGACAGTTTGGGTATGAAAGAGAATGAAAGATCTGATGATAGTGTTGTGTAAGAGAGAGAAAGAATAGTTTGAGAATGGTCGAGCGAAAGATGTTGTTATCCAGGCGTGGATGTGGTCGGTCGTGTGAATTGTGTGCGTGAGGTTTTGATCGCAATATAGTCGAGCCGTTGGTATATTTTGTTTAAAACAAATGATAATAAATAACAGTCGTGTTCTTATTATTCCCTCCCTCACTCAAAACTTTAATTATACAACAAATTCTTTTTTCTTACTTATTTGTTTTTAAACTAAGCATCCTGATTATTCTTCTCCGTAAGTTTTTGAATGTCCTGTAAATGGCAGGTGTTCAAAAAAATTAAGACATTGTACATCTTAAATTCAGCGATGAGGTTTGCCACCCATCCTGAATGTCTTGATTTTATATTGGCACGAAGAGGACAGTTTGCATGTTTCTTACATGCAGCTGATCTGCTGGCTACCCCACTTGTGGTATATGCCGTGATGGTATAGTAGTAGTAGTATCCTGATTATTCTGTTTATTTTTTAGTATAAAAATGTCTAATGGGAACAGAAAAATATTAAAATTTATAAGAAATCTAATGAATGATATATTGAATTTTCAAAAGAATGAATTTTAAATAGATCAAGATGCCAATTACCAAAATTTTGCTTTCTGTAAGGGTGTGTAACTACTTGTGTATTTTAGCTGCGAAAATTGTCACATTCTCGCAATGTCGTCAACATTCGAACGAAAACGTAACACTTAAATGTGTTTTGACAAGGCCTACTCGGGTGTGTGAGAGTTTGCATTGGACCCAGAATCACCTCTTTTCCTTTACAACCATTGAATCTATTTTTGCAATATGTCAACACACATTTTTATCTATTTCTTCTAGCAGTTAGTACAGTTGTTAGCAAGTCAGCTACATCTTCCGCAATGACCACCAAAGAGGGAGTCACCATTGGAAGGATACCCTTCAGTTCCTTGAGGATATCACAGAGAACACCATCCAGACCTCTCAGGAGAAGTACAACTAGAGCATCTGCTCATGATCAGAGACCTAGGTTTGTATTTATTTGTGATAATGATGATGTTGGATAATTTGTTTCTTTGGCGCCATTCTAAACTTTCTGTAAATTTTCGTTTTCGAGTGTCCTGTAAAAATCAGGTGTTCGAAACAATAAAGACATTTTACATCTTTTTATTTATTTATTTTTTTAATAAAAAAAAATACATCTTATTCAGTAATGTAATTTGCCAACCATTCTAAATATTTTAATTTTTTGTTGGCACGCAAAGGACGCCTTGCATGTTTTTGACATGCAGCTGTTCCCTGGCTGCCTCACTTGTGGGGTATGCCGTAATGGTGTATTTGTAAAAGATCAAATTTATTTTATAGGGTTAAGATTTGTTCTTCTCTTGGTGACTTAAAATATTGTTTATTTATTTTGAATTTCAGGGTACAACAACGTACAAAGCAAATATCAACATCAACTGGAGATGTTACAATTCTTCGTACTCCAATGTCAGCTCCGATGACTCCGCTGTGTGGATTATATGGAGAAGAAAATGGCAACTCAAGTAATCTCAAACTATCCACAGAACTCTTCATAAGCAAGTTCGATAAAGAAGCAAACTCCTCAACGAAACGGCATAAAACTTTAAAACAATTATCCGTACCAAACGACGTAAAAGAATCAAATTCAAGTATCAACGGAGATTCGAATAATTTTGATACTATTGAAAGATCTTTTACACACGCTAAGAATTACAGTTTTAAAGAGAATTTGAAGAACGCTTTGAAGGTTTCGAAGAACGCTATGCCGACTCCTGTTCATGCTGCTAGGAATCTTGTCATTTCTCCCAAATCCATGATGAAGAAAGAAGGAAAAACCACTGTTGAAAAATCATCTGACAGTGTTAAAGGAACCAATGTTTAGATTATATTATACAAGTAGGTAGTGATTTATTGATTATTTTTTTTGAATTTGAAAGAGTTAACCGGAAATTGATTAATGAATATGACTTTTTACTTTACTTTGAAATAAGTGAGATGATGTCACTATGATATCACATCATGATTGATTGCCTAACAGAGCCAAAACATGATTAACTTTCTTATTTTTCAAAATGAGATTCTCAAATTTTTTAAGCAAAAGGAGAGCGTTTTAAATTCCACTTACATCTTATTTCGGCGATACACATAATTTGATAGAATTAAAATAGATTTAAAACAAAACACTGTTGGTATTATTTCTATTATGAATAATATTTGACTCCGAAGCCTTTCGCGTAGATGTAGATGATGGGTGTCTACCCGAAAGGCCTCTGAGTCAAATATTATTCATAGTGAAAGTAATACAGTGTTTTATTTTAAATCTATTTTAATTCTATTAGAATGAACTTTCACAAAGTTATTCCAAGTACTTTACAATCATTACAAATAATTTGGTTTCAATTTGTAAATTTATGTAAAAAACTATACATTTGAAATTTTGTGGTCCACTGACAAAATACTTACCATCTACAAGACAATAACATTTAAAAAGAATTTTAATTGGTTCATTTATATTTACAATCAATTTCAATTCAAATTATATATATAATTTTAATATTAAGCACAAATGTCATAAGTGAGAAATTATCAATAATTTAGAATATTATTTGATTAATTTAATTAATTATTTTTATTTAAATTAAATTTATTTATTAAATAAAGATTAATTGTTTAAATATTTTATGAATAATCAATCAATGTTTGTGTATTTGTTTTTAAAACATTATTTTTAGTTTTTGTGGCTGTGTTCTTAATTTAAAAATTCCATTATTAAAAAAATATTATTGTTATTATTATTATATGTTTCTAGAATATTTTTTTATCTTCTTATATGTGAAATATCAATCTATGGAAAATAAGACACAATTATATGAGGGCTTTAGATGGAAAGACACATCTTATTTTTAATATATTTAATTTTGTTTTGAGAATGTTTTTTTTATGTAGGTATTAATATTTATTTATATCATTATAATTATCTATTGTTTAATTAAAAAAACAAGTACTTATATATTTCAGAAACCAATGAATTTTTCATTGAAGAATTTTTGCATCTCAATAGTGTGGTACAAAGTGAGTTTGCATCTGTTCAGATGTAATGGATTGAAATTGCAAACCAATAATTGTATATTCCCCCTTGATAGAAAATTTGAAATAAAGATCTGTGATTTGTTCCAATGAACTAAAGTATTTTTGCTTATTAATCAGTTTTTCAGATTTGATTTTCAAGAAGAGAAAGGTGATTTTATATTGTATTTATTATTCCACATTATATCCAGCGAAAATAGAAACATTTCTACATTCATACTAAAATATTTGTGAAAAATGGATTGAAGCGCCTCTGCATTTAAACCCCTCATATATTTAGTGTTTTCATAAGAATTTGTTAATCATGAACCAGCTTTGGAGACCTTTTGCTTTCATCATTAGGGTAACGTAAAGTGTACTTGAGTTAACCCTCTCATAACCAAATTTAATTGAAGAGACCTAAAATTATTTTTTAAATGTTAAATATAATTATTATATATGTGTGTATTTTTTTATAATTTTTGGTGAATAAAATTAATTACCTCCTACTGTTTATGAGAGAGGCCCATATATCGGCAGTTTAAGGACACTTTACACAATCTATGAAGTTGTTACTAATAATCGTCCCTCTTCTGATTAACTGTCGTATCTGACATTTTTGGTGGAATCGAGTTATGCACCAATGTGTATTTATATATCGATGGTATAGCGCATAGATGTGGTAAGTGCAGTTTTTACCTAAAATGAGTTATTATACGCATGCGAATCTATATCATCTGAAGTATGTTCCTTAGGAATATTATTGCGTAACTTTGTGTCATTCACGAGATATTTTACAAAAACTATGTGTGGTTAGTACTAAATTGTATGGCATCTCAAACTTTCAACATTGATTATCTCAAAACTATGAAAACTGCACTTACCACATCTGTGCGCTATGCCATCGAATGCCCTGTATGTTCTTAATGAAGATCACACCTGTAACTGTTACCGTTATCCTGGAACAACTTTCTGAATTGTTGTCGTTTTTACAAATTACTCTAAATAAATTGTTTTGTCGTATCTATAAATTCCTCAAAATTTCATCACATAAATAAATGATTCTGAGATATACAAGAATACAAATAAAATAATGTAATATAATTACACTGTATCATGTAACTAGGAGAGACGAAAATATGCACGGCAAAACACTAAAAACGCTCTCCTGAACAATTTACATTTTAGCATATACAACTGTTAGTCAGAAGAGGGACGAACTATCACATTCTCAAACATCATGACAAAATATGGAGCTATGCATAAAAAGGTTTTTTTTTTGTCTATGTAATATACCAGTATTATTATTTTTAATTTTTTTTTTATAGAATATGAAAAGCATCAATTATTTGGAGTTGTGTGATGAAAATATCACAGGATTTCCCACACATGGTGTAGCCAGCAAACCAAATAATTATATAAGCAATAATTTCTCCTCTGTAACTTTCCGTGCCAATAAAAGTTATGACACTCCAAGGATGGGTGACATCCACCTTATTGCTGAATCGAAGGTGTCTTTGCAAGGTTTTTTTATGAATACCTGTTTTTTTAAAAGGACACTCCAAAACTTTTTGAAAAGAGTGTGATTCCTTTTCTTTGGCGGAGACTTCATGGAACGATCATGTCAAAATATATACAGACTTATAAAAAATATCTATTTAGATGACAGTATAATTAGTATCTCGTAAAAGCAAGATTATCCGTACACTAACTATATAATATAATAAACACGAAGATTGTCCTTTCGGTGTGATTATGAACAAGATATTCAGAATGGGTGGCTAGATGTTTCATCAGTGAGATATTCAGTATGTGCTATAGCCAGTGTTTTCCAACCTTCTTTATGCCATGCCCCACCGTAGTCTTTTCAGAAGTCAAATGCCCCACCAGCCTCTTTTTTAATAATATTAGTAACAGTTGGTAAATTTTCAATAATATGTAGAAGCGCGGTGCCCCACCTCTAAGGCGTGATGTCCCACCAGTGGGGCGTACGCTCCATCTTGGGAAACACTGTGCTGTACATTTTTATTTTATTGCCAATTCGTGAATACTTGCTTTTTATAATACATACAAGAATTTTTATAGGGAAAGAGTAAGAGAAAGTTTAACTCCATTTTCCTCTTGTTATCAAAAACAAACAAAGGTTCCTCTTTCACAATACACTTTTCTTAAGATAATAAATAATATAAAAGCATTAGGAATGTCATAGAAAAGGGGTGTCTCGATTTGTGCAGAATTGTCATTGCTCTGTGCTTTTAAAAGGAGTATAGAAGAGTGAAAAATTGAATATCATAAAATAACATTGTATTCTAAAAATGAATTTGTACAAAGCCATACATATTGCCTTGAGGCAATGTCTTCCAACAAACCTAATAGACAGAGAAATCCAAATAGTTGATGTTTTTCAAATATATTTTTTCCTCTACCTGAAATGATCTGTGAATACTATGGAAAATGTCTAAGTCAATATTAATTATATTTTTATTATAGTGTGTATGTAATAATTAATATTTTTTATGAACCTATTAGAAAATAAAATTTATAAAATATTATTTATGTATTAGTGATATGTTGCACAAAATAATTTTAATAAATCAATCAATGTTCTATATAGCATGGTGTTATTTCTACTAATACCACTAGTATCCCTTCACGGCATATCCCACAAGTGGGGTAGCCAGCAGAACAGCTGCATTCAATAAATAAACTGTCCTCTTCGTGCCAATAATAATTAATAATTAGGGCATTCAGGATTGGCGGCAAACCTCATCTCTGAATTTAAGATGTAAATTTTTTTATTTTTTCGAACACCCACTTTTTTGCAGGGCACTCAAAAACTTACGGAAAGAGTGGGAGACCAATTCTTTACCAGGTGCTCCACTGAAAAAAAAATATCAATTATTAAAACGAGTAAAATTATATTCTTCTTCCATGTTGGGGGTTTGTTTGGGTAATGTTTTGAGAATGTCTAATGATAGCTTACCAATAAAAGAGCACTGTTCTTTTGTACACAAGGGTTCTGATAGCCTGGACTTCCTTTTTCACAATGCATCACCGTTCCTAAAACAATGACAATGTGTTAGAAATGGCCAAGAAACAGCTGACTCAATTAGCAAAAAGATACTCTGAATGGAGGAAGCTGGTATCTGCCTGGTGCTCTCGAGAAGAGTGTTAAGGGACAAAGAGAGAGATATAAAATATTAATATTAGTTTAATATTGTTATTATTAATTTTGTGACGTAGGTGATTTGTACTGCATTAGCAGTCTAATAGGTTCATGAGTCTAGCAGTTCTGTATACGTTTCCATTTATTTTTTTGTTGTTGAAAATGATTGACAGTCTCAAGAACTAAAGATTGCTGAATTTCTCCACGGAAGACTCCACAATTGTCAAATGGAAAGGTAAGTTATTAAAAGAGATACATTTAAAAAATATTGTTTTATTTATAATATAATATTTTGTTTATAATCAAATGAGGAATCAGTCTCGTTTCAATTACACAACAATAATCATTATCATGTAACAAGTAGACTCGGAGCAGCGTTATATTTATAAAATTATTTATTACGCAATACATTAAGGTAAGTAAAATAATACAAAAAAATGAAAATAATAATAATACGTCTATTACAGAGTGTGTAATTATATTAAGTAGTACAGGGTTAGTTCTAAATATAAAAATAATATATTAGACAAAGAGATTTAAACAAGTATTCAAAAATAATAAGAAAGAATAAAAAATAGACAAAATCTAACCTAAAAATATATAGGATTTATCAAACATGACATGTCTAAGTAAAGTTGTATTTTAAAAAAAGATTTACAAATAAATACAACACAAATCGCGCATTCAAAAATGTCAGTAATGGTGACTTGTGACAAAATTTGTAAGGTTTAATTTTGACTATTACCTATTATTAATGTCAAATCTCCCTCCAATGCACTATGTTCAGTAACTATTTCTATCACTGTGGCGCTAGTTGTTGTATAGAGCCATCTATGTGAAAGATTTGTAAGTTGTTTATATTGGGCACTACAGATATAAATATGAGAGACTTTTGTGAACTTTTTATATATCTGGTTTTCGATTTAGTGAAATAAATATATATTCAGAAAACTCTTACATGATTTGCCAAGTATTTTACTTTATTTTTGTGCCAAAGCACCCAAAATCATAATGTTTTTCAAATAAGATTGATAAAAGAAACTTATTTTTATTTGCAGGTTGTCAACTATATTTTTCAGTTAAAAATAATAATAACTAGACAATCCCTTTTCTATTGCTTTGTATTTAGTTTTTGATACAAATAAATATGAAAAATACACACTTAATTAATGTTATTTATAAAGTAAACAATAAATATAAGAAATATTATTTACAAAAAAGCTATAATTAATTACCTACTGTAAAAAATAAACACAATGAAATTATAATTTTTTGAAGATGAAGGGTTGTCAAGAAGATATTTGCTTAGCTTTTAAAGCCCAGATTATTTTAATATAAGTACAATTTAATTTGATTTTTTTTAATTTACTGAAAAATTCTGGGTGCTGATAAAATGGTAAACTGACATATAAATGGAACTATGAATCACAAAAAACAAACATTAATAAACAGTAAGTACAATTGTTTTAACTAAAAATGTAAAAATAAGCATAAACGATTTGATCACTGGTTTTAAATTACTGTTGAAAATATGAGTAAAGTAATTTTTTTCATCACTTTTAGCATTTGGGAGTGATGTGTCAAACAAAAATGTTAAAAATTTCTATAAAAACTAGATTTTTTGCAATTTTTTTTAACCTTTATAGGACTATGATATAAAAAATAACAGCACTGTGTACATTACCACAGTGCTGAGAACATGTATGGGTGATGTGATGAAAATATATTATAAATTAACAGAAAATTGTCTATAAATAAACTTCACGTGATGATTTTTTATAAATATATTTTGAGAAAATTACTTAATCTATTGAAAATAATCAGACGTTTTTTTTAATTTATCCAAAATATTTTTATGAACATTAAAAATAGAACAATAGTTTAAAACAGTAAAATTTTAAGAAGTACAATTTGAAATATTTTCTCTAGAAGATTTTGAAACAAGTATAAAAACATTTTAAATATTTTTATATAAAAATAGAATACATTCTTATTTTTGTAATATAAATATCACTAGAGTCTTGGACTCGGAAAGCAATTTCATACATATAAGATAGATAGTTTTTTTTTACAATTATATTTTTAGTGCCAACTTGCAAAAATATATAAATCAAAATTCGTAATTTGACAGTTGAAATGTCAAAAAAAATTGTTTATAATTTTATTCTAATGAAAAATTAAATAACATCATAAACAGTTAATGGACAAATTAATTTTGATTATGTCAAATTACGACACTTGATTTATATTAATTTCTTCCTTTTTCATCACAGCATGTTGCCTTTTGTTAAAAATATTTTTATTTTAGCGGCCTAGCAACATTATTAAGTACTTAATTATTGATAATAAACACATCAATATGTTTTCGATTTATTACAAGAAGACACTAAAAAATAAATAAAAATTTAATACTTAATAAATTTTATTGACAGTTTTTAATAAATTGGTTTACTATATTTTATAAATTGGTACATTATTTTCTAAACATTTATCTAAAATTCTAGACACAACATCAAAAAGACTAAAAAAATAAATGTCAAAAAAATTAATGACAATGTGCGAATCTTTTGACAATAAATAGCCTACATTTTGACAAAATAATAATATTAATTCACAATATCAAAAAGTGTAAAATTTACGTAAGAAATTCTATCAAAATGCATTATAGTATTACTTCTTATAGTTAAAATCATTCTGATGATGTCACAAACCAATTTGAAACTCGAAATTCTTTTTTAACCCTTTCTTGCATACGTCGAAAAAAAATGCAATGTAAATTATTGACTAAATAAAGTATTAATGAGTGAATAATTGAGAAAAAGTAAATTTTGATGATTTCTTTAGGGAATTATTGTACCTTTTATTAAGTTCATTAATCTTTTTATTATTACTATATATAGATACATGATTTTCTGGTCACCCCAATAGTGGGTGATGTAGTGATGGTTTATATAGAAAGTCAACAGAATTACTTACTTGTTATTGGATTTAAAAGTAAAAAATAATTCCAAAACAATTTAAACAGCAAAAAAATGTAGAGTTTACTAAAAAAATATTCATAATATTCTGCGCCAATTTCTGAAGAGGCTTAATTTTTTAATTTATTTATTTCAAATGAGTTTAAATCAGTATGAACATCATTCAACATCAAATCAAAACAAAACAGAGAAATATATTTTGACAAGAAGTTTGTTTACAATAAATACAAAAAAAAAATTCAAATCTTGTTAATGCAGTTAGAATTATTTCACAGATTAACAACATGTTAAAAAAAGGTGAAAATGTAACAAATTGCTGAATCATAAAAAAAATAACAAAAAAAAATATCTATTTATTTCTCTGTTTTGTTACAATTTGAAAAGTAAATGACTCCATTAATTTGCCAATAAAATGCCATTCAATTGGCACAGAAGACATTTCCAAATATAAAATTTCATAATCGGCAACTTTTTAAAAATTATTTTTCAAACAGATTAAGAAACGCTCTGATTTAACTTAATTTAAGATAAATATTAAAAATAATACTGTAGGTATCTAAATGCTATTTTTTCTAATTTGTTCTTTCTTTTAACAGAAAGGCATCCAAAATAAGTGAAACATTAGGATGTTGAATCAAAAATATTTATTTATAACGACATTTTAATCAGCACTGCAAAAATTTACATTAAATTAAAAGTTGCCATTTAAAAATAACAAAATATGTGGCAATTGTTTTAAACATTTGACATATCAATAATGGGCAAATAAACGGAGTCATCAAACTGCATTAAATTAAAATAATTTATTCTAAAACTAAATAAGCCTTAGTTAGTATAATATTGTATAAAATATTATTGCTATATTGTATGGAACACAACCTCATAATTACAAATGTTTTAATATAAGAGATATGTTAGTGTTGTTTCAATTCATTTACTTAACATTATAAAAATAAAACACTTTCATTAAAAATGTACTTAAAATATTATTAATAATAAATTGTCTTTATATTTTAAATCACTTCCGTCACACATCAACAGATGGCATTCATGTATAGGAATGATAATAATAAGTTCAACGTTTGGAACATTGTTACTCATTATTTTAAATAATCGTTCTAAAATAATGAAGGTGAAAAGTTTTGTATCTTTAGCGTATTGAGCTAAATTTGTATTACATGTTTCATTGCGCACAGCACATAAAGGTTAAAAATATATTTTTGTCAAATTTTTTGATAGGTCTTCAATGATGTGTTTAATTTGGCAGATGGTTAAATTGCAACATCAAAGACTTTTAATTTGAATGTCAATCTATCACACACATCTATTTTAAAATCTTACGCAAATACTGCTTGGCTTATGTCATGATATGTATCATATTTTATAGATATATATTTTTATATTTGCAGTCTTATTTTTGATGAATACTTTTTTAATTAAACATCTTATCAAACCAGTTCCTTCGATACTTTAAACAAAAATATAAGACCAACTTTGAATATGAAAATATAATTGTTTTTATGGGACAAAACATATTTTTTACAATTGTAAAAAACATATTATGAAGACGCTCTTCCAATACCTACGCAGTTCCTATTACAATAATATCAAAGAATTGGTAAAGTAATGGAAAAAACTAATAATTTGTGCATAATCCGTCAGAATAGAGTTTTACTGTTTTTACTCTTAATGTTTCTGACATTTGATCTTGCGTGTTGCAAGTCCAAAAATATCAAAATCGTCCAAATGTTTAAATTTTTTAGCTGAATATTCATAACTTTTATTCATTCTATAAAACTGCACTTTTAAAATAGTCAAATCATATGAAATTTTTGTGATATATAACAAAGAAAATCAACGTTATCATAAAAATCTGTCAAAATTAAATTAGTTTTTCGTCTTAACTGATATTGTGCTACAAATTAATTTGTCCAGTATCAATATTAAACCACATATTATTTATATGACAAAATAAATATTATGCCAATCCATTTACGACGGAAAAATAACAAACTAAAAACATAACCTTTAACCTTCATTAAAATAAAACACGTATGATACAGTTCCACTGTTACTTCAAAACACATTGCTTATATTCATCTTCAACAGATGGCATTTGTATGAATATAAGAAAATCGGTAATAACAATCAATTCTTATATTATTTTATTATAAAATAATACAAAGAATCTAACTCATTCCCTCTTTCGAACTGACGAGCTGTCTTTGAAAATCACAGAAAACAACTATAACACTAGATAATATAAAATTTTAATACTTTTTTAAACATCTATATATTGCTCGATTGGTGTGTACTTAAATCACTCTTAATTATTTACGCGAAGATTATCCTTTTGAATTGACTATGAAGTAGTAGAAGTACACAGCTTAAAAAGGCAGTAAGTGCACCTGAACTTCTGGTTAAATGTGAGCTGTTTCTGTCTTCTGGATATTCAGAATCTCTTTCGCCACCTAAATAAAATAAAAATGTGATTAATATTATGCTCAATGATTGAAAATATGTTATTAGTCAATAAAAGTAAAAAACTATGCATCATAAACCATTAAAATCACACAAAAACTACATTTTTACAATTAAAAATAAGTTAAGTTGTTTAAAATACATAAGAAAACAACAAAGATGTTGTATATTTATTTATTTTAAATACCTTTTAGTAAAATATTTTGAAAAAGTCCACATTTTAAAGTATTCAATGCTTTTATCATTATGACATCTCCCACAAGTGAAGAGGCCAGTACAAATACTTTAAACGGCATAAAAAATAGAATATTCATGATGACTGGCCTGTGTCGCCAAAGAATTAAGATGATGGTGTTGCCAAATACAAAAATTACAACACTGCAATATTCTATTGTTTTTATTTTGTAAGCAATGGTTTATTTGTGCATAGTTTTCTACCAAGTCTTCTCACATTTGTTATTGGTGCATTCAAACAGTGAAAAAATCAATGCTAAAATTTCTACAAATGCATACCTTTCTACTATTTCTGTTTCAATCACAGCATTCATTCCTTTCTAGTAAAAAATAATTCATAAATATATGAGAGTAACAATGTTGTATTTCAATTTTAGGTATATCTACCCTCTAAGGATAAACAGAAAGGTTAGAAAGTCAGACAATCTTACGCAATCACATTCATTTTACATCACATCCATATTACTAGGCAAAAAAATTAAAATAGATTTAAAATAAAACACTGTCTTACTTTCACTATGAATAATATTTGACTCAAGAGGCCTTTCGGGTAGACACTCATCAGCAGTGAGTTTTTATTAGAAATTCAAATAAAAACTCACTGATAATGGGTGTTTACGCGAAAGGCCTCTGAGTCCAATATCGTTCATAGTGAAAGTTATACAGTGTTTTATTATAAATCTATTTCAATTCTATTATAATAAACTTTCACAAAGTTATTTCAAGTACTATACAATCATTAAAAAGAATACACATTTTTTTTTTAACTGAACTAAATTATTGCCTACAGTTTGATTTACTTTGTATTTGTGTCTATTTTTTGTATATTAATTCTTACAGTATTCTTTTTAAATGGTTCGTTAACCAAAGGTTTGTTGTTACATATTGACAATTAATTGCATGAGAGAAGCTTTTTCAACTAAATCTTGAATACCTCACCCTTCCGTTCAATATTAAATTCGGGTAAACATACTTGTGTAAATATCATTCACGCTCTCAACTTGTCCAAAACTTTTCTCAATCAAATTAAGCTCACAGGGTTACATGCTTTCATTATTTGATCATAGATAATTTTTTGCAGAAAAAGTTACAAAAAATTATGACGATTATCTTACATCATTTCATCTTTCTTACAAAAATTTAACATTGCATCTAGTACAGAGCATGCAAACATGCTATGTGCTTTAAAATATATTGAATGCAGTGGTCAATTACTATCAATTAATTACTAATATAAAAATTTTATCAACTATAAAAAAGTTTTAAAAATCAACAGTTAAAAAAATATACATATTGTTATTATTTGTTACGACAAATTGTGTACTTATAAAATGTTTAAAACAAAATGCAAAAAACATACAATTAATTAAAAACTCGATATTATTAAACACAAATAATAAACATAACAAAAATAAGCAAAATAACAAACAACTTTTAAACAAAACATAAAGAAGAAAGTGAGAAATTACTAGAGAAATAAGTAATATAAGATAGAATAGAAGCAAGGTTAATAGTTAAGAAATAAGTGAAAATAAGACAAACGAGTAAAGAAAGCAAACAAGTGAGTAAAAATGTCAAACTATAAAAGTGAAAAATAAAATAAGTCAGTAGGTACTTCATACAAATAAACAATTAGAGTGGAATAAGTGATGTATAAATATGAATAAAATACAATAAGCAAATTATAAATAAAACAAATGAGTAAAACAAAAAAAACAGACTAATAAAATTAGCAAACACATGAGTAAACATATCAAATGAGTGAGTAAAATCATAGAACAGATGAGTAAAAAACAAGACAAAACAAATACAAGAAAAACATACACAGCGTGCTAAAGAAGTTGTCTCAGGTGTAGAGAAGTAGTAGAGACTACAGATACAGTGTGAAGTGTGTCGGAAGTAAAAATAAAAGACAGAGGAGTGAAAATGTAATTCAGAGGAGTAAAATGTAATACAGATGAGTAAAAATGTAATACACAGGAGTAAAAATATAAGACAGAGGAGTAAAAATATAAGACTGAGGAGTAAAGATAAAAGAATGAACAATTTATTTATAGAAATGGTTGTAACTCTATCTACTTCTTTATTTCGTCTGTTTCAGGGTTGAACACTGCAAAAAAGATAATAATTGGCATTCGTAGAGTTTCTATGTTTTAAAAAAAATATAATATTAAGTTATCGACACATCCCAGTCAAGTCAAGAAATATTAATTTTTAGGAGTAAATTTATAGTAGTTTTTTTTTTTCAATATATCTTTGGTTTTGTAATAGACCTCAAACATCCTCACAATATCCTCATCATCTAGCCTTTAAACTCTCCTTTGGAGAGCACAGACCAGAAACCAGTCTCCTCTTTTTTTTTTTGAACCTGAGAGCTCATTACTGAAAGCCCGAGACCATGTTATCGGGCTTTCAGCTATCTCTTAGTAATTTAATAAATATTATAAACTAATTTGTTAGAGATGTGTCAATAAATATGTTTGAAAGTAATTGACAACATGTCTGATAACTTATTGAAATACCTTAATAGTTTTTTTTAACAATAAAATATATTAATATTATATTTACAGTTTTTCATGTTAAGATTATCGTTCATGCAGTGTCTAAAGCTGAAATATGACAGCAATGTTTCGATGAAACATACAAAGATATTGTTTAAATTTTAGTAACACACAAATAATTATGTAATGCAAGAAAAATCTATAATTTAAATTATTTACAAACTATAAAATAAATTAATCCGTAGACAATCAATCAATATTGAAAGTAAAAAACAACAATTTCAATATCTACAACATAATATTATTTGCATAAGCTAAAAGTCATTAGAAATTTGTGTTGAAGGCTGCAGTATTTAAATTCAATATTATATTAAATTTATCACAATTAATTTGTTAAGTGAGTCAACTGTCATTTTCTAACCCAACCTTCAAATGTGTAATGTCATTGTCATTGAAGGTTAGGATCCAATTAATGACAGATAACAAAGAAATTTAATTCACACAGACAAATAAGAAGATAAAATGTCTATTTAAGATAAAACATTTTTGAATACAGCCGTAAAAACACAAATTTACAACCAATTTTGCCACCAGCAATTTGCAACCAATAATAATTATAATTTCATTCGGAAATTAATCATTTAGTTGTGTAAGTATTTGAAATCTTTCTTTTATCTCTGGTTTCAAATTGCTGATATCTGTGGGGAAGTAGTGTTTTTGCAATAATTATGTCAGTCACCCAGAAGCTACAGAGAGCAGAGAATATGATAAAGCAAAACATGCATGCCTATTAACAATATGTTATTTGTGATACAGAAGGAATATATTTACAATAATTTAAATACACAGAACAAAATAAATAAAAGAACGAAACCGTTTTCTAAAATCAATGAAAAGCAACAAAATTATGAATGTTTACTCATGGAATACAACAGGTTATTGATATTTTTATTTGTCTTTTACTTATTACTTTGTTCTGTGTTATTTAACGTACAAACAAAAGATACAATAAACATAAAAAAAACATAAAACAAAACACATACAGAGTGATTATACGAGTATAGGTAACACAACGTCAGCACACAATGGATTTGTCTAAATCACGATGTTTATTTCATCGTTTCGATGAAAACCAAAAGTTGGAGGCGGATTTAGCATCTAGAAAAGAGTAGTTATTCGTCTAACTTAGTTACAAAGAAAATTAACTAACAAATAAATTAAATGCATGCTTCAATGTTCTGAATAGAATTTATTAAAAAAAAGAACACTTTTTATATATTTTTTTTTTTTTTTTTTATTTATTTATTTAAAAAAATGGGCAACATACAATAAAATTTTACAAAATATAACATAATTACCATTGAACATATTTCTTGTACTTGACCAGCCCATCTTTGAATTCATTATTATTATTGCCAGTACAGTACAAACACAGAAAGAAAAAAAGAAAAGAAAAGAAAAAATAAACAAATATTTCATTCCTGTCTAATGTGGCTCCTAAAAAGGCTCCTGGACATACAGAATATGTCCACGGACCTCACCTTCTCCAAATTGTTATATGTGGTAACGCATCGATGTAGTGGCGAGTTCTGAGCATCATTAGTACTTTTTTTACTTAAGAAGAAAGTCGAGGTGTGTCTCGTTCGTCTATTTGGTATGTTAAAAGTAATTTTTGCTAAAAGGTCTGTACAGTCAATATTTGAGTTTATTAAATCGTAAAGGTACAAAAGGTCTGAATTTCTACGTCTTGTATGTAATGTCTGTAATTCATTTTTGTAGTTGTTACCAAATTTGTAGTTCATATGTTTCAAAAATATATGTTGAATACGTTCTAAACTGTCAATGTAAATGTTATATTGTGGATTCCAAATGACAGACGCATGTTCCAATTGACTTCTAACAATTGTGTTGTATAATACATTAAATGTTTTCACCTGAGTGAATGGTTTGCATACTCTCATTAGGAATCCCAACATTTTGTAAGCCTTTAAAGTAATCGTGTCAATGTGTTTGTCAAATAATAGCTTACTGTCCAGTTGCACACCCAAGTCTCTACAGTCTGATTTTACAGCTATTGGCTCCCCATTGATTTTATATTCTTTTTACACATCACCATAAAAAATTGGCAAGACTATTTTGCCATTTTCTAATATTTTAATCTAAGAGTCTTTTTCTATATACAAATGTCATGTCATAATTTATGAATAATCACATACTAGAATTTAGGTGTGAGAAAGTGCAAATGTCTGAGAACAATGCGGCTTGACCACGTAGATCCAATTCTCAATGATGGCTGCAAGTTAAATCGGAGAAATCTGTGCGTGTGTATCAGAAATTGTATAAAAGCAAAATATGTTTGCAAGGATAGGTTTATAATGGTGTTCCATCTTCTCTGCCTGACCCACTTGGGACAGGGCTTGAAGGCATAGACATAATTTAAGTTTTTGATAAAATAAATACATTCTGAATTCATCAACATTAAACTAGAGATGTCTACTAAAAAGCTATGTAAAGTAATTATTTCTACTCGACGAACAATGCTTTGTTGCCAAATAAATAATAGTTGCAAAAAAGTTTTAGCATCGGATAATATCATTTCCAAAATTTGTTTATTTCGTCAGAACAATGAAGCATGCTTTAAACATAATAACATAAGGAATAATAAACGGGGACACAATGAAGGCACATTACAATATTTACAACATTTAAACAAATAAAAAAAACAAAAAGAGATAATATTTCACGGACAAAAAACATACAAGAGCAAGCAGCAACAAAAAAGTGTTGTGGTTTCTGTACAATAAAATATAATATTTTTGATAAAGTTCATCTATTTTTGTGTGTGATAATTTGGAATAGATAATTGTGCCCGTGTAAAAGAAGTTTGTCTATTTTTCTATAGTGATGTTTAATAATTTGAATAAACTTTCTAATATCCAAAATTTATCAAATGTTTATTTTTTTAATTATGTCCACCCCGACTGAATATTTTCTCAGTCAATGTTCTTCCCATAGACGATAGAAAGAGATTTTCTTTGTCTTTTCTTAATATTGTCAAAAATATGAACATAGAGAAAGAAAATTTGTACGCATCATTTAGTTATAGTATGAACACAGCTATGTGTGAGCTTATAATGAAATTCAAAAGAGGTCAATAATTAATTTAACAATAATTTTAAATAATGAAATATCATAAATATGAAATATTTAGCTATAATAATTTTGAACAACATCACTGTAGAAAATATATAATAAAATTTGCAATATTTGTAGAAAATATATTTTGTGCAACTTATAAACTATGTAGATATGTAGGAAAGGGTGCGAGAGATTTGAGAAATGGATATTTTAACATGTTTTTGAATCTGAACTCAAAATATATTCAAGTTTTAAAGAACTTAATTATTGTTTACAGTTAAGATGTCAAATTTAAAATAAAATTACACATCACAGTTAACTTTTGACTTAGATTTATTTAAAATATCGAGCACTTTTGTCAATGTTGATATATTGACGAAAGCGATCGAGATTTTAATGATTTTTTTTATTGAATGTTTATATTCTCGCACATTGTTTGTTTTTTTCAATGATTAACTGTCTTAAATCCAAAAAGGCAGAGAAATCAGACAATTTCATAACAAAATGAATTTAACAGAACTTCATTTGTTATTTAATTATTATTCAGTTCAAACATTATTCAGCCAATATTTCTAACAAAAAGTAAAGATTTTCAGCTCCAATTCACTTAAATTGATTAAAGATACAAGTTTTTGTTAGCTGTACCAAATAATATGACATTGAACAATCCATTTCTCAATCTAGATCATGAAAGAAGCGAGGGAAATCAGAGACATTGAAATATTCATATTAAAAAGGAAGGTTACTTGAGATGCTCTTAGCGGTTTGACAGATTGTTGTAGTTGACACAATTTTAAAATTTAAAAAAAGAATAGAACATTTATAAATTTTTCTACTTAGACGAACTGTCACAATATTTTGACAGGAGTTAATATTTTCATATTTATACAATTAAATAAAAGTCGATAAAAATAATATAATGAAATCAACACACAAAATAAATATTAATGTTTGAATGACACTTTGTTAAAAAATAAATAAACACGTACACAAATAAAAACAAGATTTAGTAAAAAATGTTGATATGTTCTCTTCAAGAACAAAATTAATTAAAATTATATTTCTCATATTTTAATTAATCACACATATTCTTATTCTAAATTCATAATGCAATGGAACATTTTGGAAATTATAATAAATGACAGTTCATTGGAAGCTGGTAACACTGATAGAAAAAATGAGTTTCTTTTGCAAATGAGCTATTGAAGCTTAGCTTTAAAACATCTCTATCAAAATTCACAATCAAAACTTTTAATAGCTAGGTACTAGGCGGTGTTGGATACAATATAAAGGAAAATGTGTTGAATTAAAGTCATAGATATAAAACAAAAAATCAATAAGTCCTGAACTTTGTTATCTATTAAAATTTCCCTCCAATTTTCCTGTCAAGTCTATACTTGTCAAACATTGCATTATCAATTTAATGTTAGTTGATTCTTACCAAATAAAAAAACATGTTATTGAAATGCATGACTGACATGAATGAAAACCCTGATTATTTAGCAGAAATGAATCAGAATGAGTATGTTTTAAATCCCATTTGTATTAAGATGATTGCAAAATGAATGATTTGAATTTGAATTATTTTGTTTCCATCGATCCAAGTATTCAAAAATGTTAGTGAAATTATGTTTAATTGTATGAACACTTTGAATGAATATTAAAAATGATTTTTTATATACAAGATGTATTGATATCAGTTTAAAAATATTTTTATTATGATATTCAAATGTGTAAATGAAATGCCAACATGAGTCAAGTGTAATTTTCATGATAGACAATAATTATAAAAAGAACACAACAAGACTGGTCAAAAAATGTAGCAGAAAATATCCTCAATGTATAAATACATCATGCAATATCTTTTCTGCATCATAGTATATTTGTAATTGATAATTTGGATGTGGTTTAAGATAAGTATGTTATCAAAATGAAATTTTCATATTTTCATTTGAACCAGTCTCTATGTAGTTTTTTTCTTTGGACAGAAATTGACTTTGAGAGAAACTTTGGATTATTGATAAACATTTAAAAATTTCATATAAATTGTATTGGCATCGTTAACTTTGTAACATTTCATTTTAGAACTAGTCAATAAAATAAATAATATTTTTTATTGTGTAGTATTGTAACTTAGCGTCCCTCTTTCACAATACACCGTTCCTATGATAACGACATCAGAGCGGAGGGAATGTCGTGGAAAGAGGTGACGCAATTGGCGCAGAGTCGCTCTGAATGGAGGAGGCTGGTTTCTGCCCTGTGCTCCCGAGAGGAGCGTTGAGGGCGATGAATGAATGAATTGTAACTTGAATAATATAGATTATGCACAGACATTGAAAAGAGATGCACCTCACAGTTAGATATTTCAAGAGTCGCGGACTCCTTTTTATCCTCTAGAGTGGTCCATTGGACAAGTCTGCTAAAACCATTGTCGTGGAAATCTTTTACACTACACTCTCTCTTCAGCTACATGTTCTAAACACGGAAACTATCCTCTTCGTGCCTGGGGGTTGGGATTGGGATGGGTGGCAAACGTTAAGATGTAATATGCCTTTATTTTTGGAACACAGACCTGCCTTTTTCAGGACACTCGAAAAATTACGGTTAAGAGTGGGAGACCAATTCTTTGCCGGTAGTTCCACAGAAGAATACTCAATTAAGACTACACAGGAAAATATTATTTATTTTATTTAATAGATATAGAATCTTTTTTCAAAAGTTTGATGGAAGATTCTGATTCAAATGTTTAGGAATCTTTTCAAGAGTGAGATCTGCTCAATTTTTCTATGTTTTGAGTCTGTATGACAAGTAAAATATTTTGAATGTACCTACTAGATGAACAATCTCCTTTCAAATTATTTTTAAAAAAATTGAAAAAAAACAAATTTGAAAAATATCTATAATGTTTTGAAATGAGTCAATTTCTGTTCTGATTCATCCAAATGAATCTTTGTATGAGAATGTTAATTAAACATATGAAAACAAAACATAATGAAAGATTTGAAAGCAATAATAAATCAAACACTTTATTTATTTTATTTATAGTATTGATGCACAAGTAGCAGTAGCAGAATTCTATATTTGAATTAGTTGAAACGATTATCTATGATTGATAATAGCCCAAGAAATCAAAAGATGTCTCTGTTGTGTTTTTTTATCTATGGTAGACAGAAACACTTCTTTCAATTTATTCAATAATGAATTTAGGTATGAAAAAATATTTTACACTTCCAATGAAAAAGTTTGGAGTTATAATCCTGTAGTTGCCTTTTTTTATTTTATTTATTTGTTTAATCATTCTTTACTGTACATTGATTA
This sequence comes from Athripsodes cinereus, assembly GCA_947579605.1. Classification (NCBI taxonomy): domain Eukaryota; kingdom Metazoa; phylum Arthropoda; class Insecta; order Trichoptera; family Leptoceridae; genus Athripsodes; species Athripsodes cinereus. The sequence goes on along the minus strand of OX388326.1, from coordinate 1,969,399 downwards.
CAAACAATTCCATAGAATAGAAGGTATACATTCAAATATGTAAAATACAATCAATATACAGAGGGTGAGTTTATTTATGCAATCTCTTCCAACCAATCCAAAGGTATAAGATCTTTCTTCTTTCAATACAATAAAAAATGTACACTGGCACATTCTCCGAATGGTGGTTTTATGTATTATTTGCCAAAAATGGGATTTCTGATCGCAATCTTGAATAACGTAATCTATAGGCTACTGAGAATCTCACTTTGAATTATATTATTGCTTCCAAATACTAGAAAAAATCCATGATAAAAAAAAAAATGGAAAAGTTAAAATATAATCAAAAATGTATATTTACAGCAAGTTTTGTTATTATTTCAATAGAAAAAATTTAAGCAATATGATTTATTTGAAATTATATTTGATTAAACTGTATTAAGACCGATCAAACTTTACTAAATCGATCATCTTTTCGACTGAATTAGTCTTACTTGATCAAATAATAATTCAACTTATTAATTAAACTTTTATTAGATCGGTCAGCCATTTGACTGAAATGTTTTATTATATTTGATCGATCAGCCGTAAGCATCCGAAATAACCTTACCGGCATCATAGACAATGTCTCCAACGTCCAAGTCATCATTGTTGGTGTTTCTATCGGAGTTACTGCCGCTACTGTCTTCGTTTGACAGTTGCTGTCTCGCCTTACCTCCCACAGTTCCCGAGGGGAGATTCTTGCAACCGAACCACCAGTAACCTGTGGATCTGGGGAAAGCTGGATCAGCTGCATCAACCTGGAAGAAAACAAAGGAATTTTAATTAGAATACCATACTACTATAGTATACCCTAACGCTGTGTCCCAGGTGGGGTAGGCAGAGAGAACGAAACACCATATAGGTCTATCCTTACATACTTCTTTCGCTACCTCTACATTTATCCAGTTTCTCATGATAAGTTATAAGCACTGCAGACGAAGACATTGTATATTTAAAGAAATAACCTATACGTTTTGACATCCATGGAAAAGTTAGGTACTGAGACAAACTAAACATCTTACATTCTGCTTTTTCTTAGATAATTCACGAAAACTCACATGTGCTTAATGGAAACATTCTGTGAAATTCTTTGAATCATGCCTAGAAGTACAATATACTATAGAAATACTAAGACACCTTCCACGCAAATTCTTGATAAATGCACAAAGGAGGCTTTATGAATCCACCGTCAATACACAATTATCATTATATTAAACTCGTAGTGAAATACTTACACTGAATGTCCTATCGTTAAACCTATAATAAGTGCCATCTTTGAAGAAGTATGTGTAACCATTGGTGTATTGGAATGCACCATCCAGATTATTGGGAACTCCCTCCCAGTTGGACAATGGTTTGGGGTATGTGCTCTTAACTGGGGGCCTCTGGGTTGGGTCAAACCTCCAGAACTTAGTGCCTTTGTAGAAGTAGATCTTGCCATTACCAGACCAGACGAGAGCAGCGTCAATATTATCTGGAATGCCAGTGAAACCTGGAAAAAAAGAACATTAAAAAAAATTTAGGTCGATTTGAGTACCTATTCATATTAAAATATCTCATTATTGAAGATCTATAATGAAAAATAGGTTTTCTACAGGCATTTTTAAATTTGAAAGTGTCTCTTAATTTATGTTATGCAAAACTGCAAATTAAACCAGCCTGAGCCGATTTGTAAGCATCCAGACACTATTGCTAATTTCCACATAAAAGATTTGCATGCACAATGCAGAAGACTACAAAGACACATTATGAAAGAAAAACAAAATGTAAAAATATTTGAAAAATTCAACATTTTAAATTCAGAGATCTTGATTATTTTAAATAAAAATATGAAGAGGATTTTATATGAGCTCTTTAGATTAGATTAGTTCTCCAACATGTGATAGTTTAGATAGACAAATCAACTTACCATCACTGATATCCTTGGGATAATCTCCATCCATCTTCTTTCCATGATACCTCCAGTATTTGGATCCCTTGAAGAAGTAAGTCTTTCCATTCTTGTATGTGAAAGCTGCATCAATGTTTCCAGGAAGACCAGGCCATGACTTGGAGATGGAGCGAGGATATCCAGCTGCCACACTGTCTTCTGTCAACTTCCAGTAATAATCACCTAGAAAGTATTACAAACTCCATTTAACTTTATTTCAAATAGACTGCGAAATAAACAAACTACATGTCAATGTCAAATTTTGACATATTATCTATGACATAATAATTGTTGTCTCTAGTAGATTTTATCAAAGATGATTGAAAAGGAGGGAAAATATAAATAGTAGGGATGTAAAAAAGATGGAAAATTGTGTTATTGAGAAGGATGATATGAAACTTATTCAAAAGCAATAGTCATCCGAAAGGTATATTTCAGTTGATATCAAACTACAGCTAGCTGTCAAACATTTTTATGAAAAAAAATACCTTTTGTTTTTATATGAACACTCTACAATTTCCATATCAACAGAATAAGATCTTTTTACAAAAATGCTCTATTACAATATGTAAAAAAAAATCTACCTTTGAATGCGAAGGTGTCTCCTTCAGCGTTGTTGAAGATAGTATCGATCTTGGAGTCCATACAGAGCCTTGGGTCTGGAATTCCAGCAGATTCTGGAGGAGGATGAGATGCAGAAACACCAACACCAGGAGATGGAGCTGGACTGTTGCTCTTTCTGCCATAGAGAGCCTAAAAAAGGGCGATAATAGATCATTTCGTTTCTTTTGCCTTCAAATATAATACCCAGGTAACATGATTATAGAAGTATTTTACTTTGTTCGTTAGCCTTTCTTCTTCCTTATATAGACCGATAAATCGGTATTAGAATTGAAGAATAATTGTATATTATTAAACCGATATTCAGCCTTCTATCAAACATATATGTGGTTTTCTAGATGGAAACTGGGTCACATTTTCCATTTTTTTTTCCATTTCTAAGCTTTATAAGAAGGTACGTCAAGGTACCGCATTGTATTCAACAAAATAATGTAATTTCTGTACCTGTATTCCTACAATGTCATCTGCATCCAGCTGGAAAGATGGGTCGAACCCTCTGTAGAAGGGAGCCATGAGAGCAGACTTGACATCACTGTGACTGAGACCTAAAGAGTGACCAAACTCATGAGCAGCCACTTGGAAGAGGTTAGTTCCTCGGTATGAGTTAATACTCCACTGTTCTGAGTCGTCGAAGTGAGCATCACCACCATAAACCTGGAAAAATAATAAATAGTTCTTTCATTGACAGCTTAACATGAATAATAACGAAATATACAGATATTTAGGTTTTCCGCAATCTAAAAATTTAAATCACTCTTTAATCAAAACTCAATTAACAAATGATTTTAAAGATAGACTTAATAAAATATTTAAATGTGATCTATCGGCCAAAAACATAGTAAAAGCAATAAACGCGTGGGCAATCCCATTATTAACATACTCATTTGGCATCATAAAATGGTCTAAAACGGATCTAGATAAACTAGAAAGACTTATTAGAACACAATTAACAAAATATAGATATCACCATCCAAATTCCGCGAAAGAAAGGTTGGTTCTGCCTAGGAGTATAGGAGGAAGAGGAATTGTTAACATTTCCTCTTTATAATACAGGCCGATAAAAATCATACACCTTTAAATTTAAATGACGAAACAGTAGGTCCGCGATTAAACTATTTAAATATTTTGTTAGAATCTTGGGGTAGGAAGGAACTTCATGCTAGACACCTCAATGATCTCAACCAATCTTATGTTGACAAATATGCGTCAAACAGGTGGTTGACCATTGGGGAATTGTATGGGGAAACCGAGGGTTTTATGCTAGCAATTCAAGATCAGGTAATAAATACAAAAAATTATCAAAAATATATCATAAAAAATCAAAATATAATTGATGATTCGTGTAGGAAATGCCTGGCCAAACCGGAAACAATTCAACACATAGTTTCGGGTTGTTCCACTCTCGCTCAAACTGAGTATACCAATAGACATAATCATGTCGCAAAAATAATACATCAAAATTTAGCAATTAAACATAATCTTTTAAACTCACAAATAGTAATTCCTTATTATAAATACAACCCGGAACCGGTTTTAAAAAATCAAAATTACAGGCTCTATTATGATAAAACCATAATAACAGATAGACAAATACATCATAATAGACCCGATTTAGTATTACATGATAAACGTAATAAAATAACGTACCTAATAGACATCGCTGTTCCAAATACACATAATATACAAACAACCGTCGCAGAAAAAATACATAAATATACAGAACTAGCAGGAGAAATAAAAAATATTTGGCATTCTAGATCCGTTTATATAATACCTTTAGTCATGTCAGCTACAGGGGTAACTCCGAAATCTTTAATAAATAATTTACAAAAATTAGATTTACCGGTTAATTTGTATATTAAAAATCAAAAATCTATTATAATAAACACTTGTATGTAATATTGTAAAAAAGTTTTTGAACACAGATATTTCAGGCACAATGCTGGTATTTTGATCCCGCGTTTTGAGCCTAATCCTTTGATATCCTGTATATCTGGATAGGTGAATTTTTCCCGGCATTAGACTGTTAAGTTTTTGTGTGACCATGACTGATCATATGGAGACTTATCTGGTTGTATAATGCTGAGAAGTGTGGATGGCAATTCTGCCGCCGCGTAAAAATAACCAATGTGGAATATGAAATATGTATCATTTATACCTACATATGAACGATCATTGCATCTCCTTATTTGAAATGGAGAAGTCCTATGGATTTTCCAAATATATGTTATGAAAATATTGTGAGCCAAAGAAATAAAAAAGTATGTCAAAACGGTTTCCGATCAAATCTTTTTTTCAAGATAGATGAATCGCAATTAAACACTATTTTTTATGTTCTCTATCTGCCTATTATTTCACTTATTTCTCAAAAGCAGCAGGGTAGTCAACAAATTGACTTCATGTAATGAACAAACACGCCATCCTTTTGGTGTCATAAAATATAAAGACATTCAGTATGGGTGGCAATATATCTATTTATCTATCTATACCCTCACGCCGTGTCCTAGGAGGAGTAGGCAGAGAGAACGGAACGCCATATAGATCTATCCTTACAAACTTCTTTCACTTCCTACACATCCATCCAGTTTCTCATACATCCTCGTCCATTTCTCTTACTCAATACGCGACCGTCCTTTAAACTTTGATCCACGTGATCAAGCCACGTGGTTCTTGGACGTTCGAGCTTCCTCACACACCCCCCTCTTTTAGATAAATACATCCTCTTCATCATTATTTCATGGTGCATTCCCTCCACATGTTCAAACATATATACCTACTTACACAATAGGTAAGTACTACAATGTTCTTTTGTCATTATATTTACACGTGTAATTAGGGTAGGAGTTACATTACTTTCAGGGACTATGTTATCATCATCATCCACGGCAATAAAATCATCAAGGAGATAACATCACATCACAACTGATGTATCTAACTGATATTCCATACAAAACAATTTAATATCTGCTTATATAATTTCTATAATATTCAATAAACACGACTATATACATAATATTAGGTAATTTATTTTTAATCATAGCGGAATACAAAAGATGATTCTAATAAAATATTTGTGACCGTTTTTATTCACGTTTATAATATTATGTAGATAATTAATTAAAATAAAACACTTATTAGTAGTATATCCACGGTGTCACCGTGGATATACTACTAATAAGTGTTTTATTTTAATTAATTCAACATGAATTTCCACCAAGTACCGTCGGTTGAAAATATCAACTTTATTATGTAGATACTTTATAGACACCGTTATTAGACAAGATAGAGGTAAAAGAATACACTCTACACAAGTTCTCACCCTTTGGGCAGGTTTTAAACAAAAAATATACCTACATAATATCTTATTTATTGACAGCTTTGAGCAGAAGATAGCAGAAGATATCAAAGCTTTGATAGGAGCATGTCAGAAAGTCACTGAAACACGTGCAAAAGTAATAAGAAGGTAGCTCTTACCCGTTTTTATTGTACTTAAATGCGGGCATGTGGGGTGTCAAATTTCAAGTTTTTATAATGAGAAGAGTTTTTTTAGTCCTTTTTTCAACTATTCCATACTTTTGACATTACATATGGATGCCATTATAAATACTAACTAATTTATCTGCAATCTCTTTTTTATCTGTTTATAATCTAACTCCAGGCGATGTCGGGTTAAATAAGCTAGTATTACATTATTACTAATATACATAACTGCACCGATTAACAGAGATGATTTTATTTACAAATAATATTTTATTGTAATATTATTTCTGACATTGGTACCTACTTACTATATTTCACTCTTCATGATTATTTTTCATAACGTACCTCGTATGCAACATCCTGTCATTAAAACGTGTCATTCGTGGATTGATTTTATACAAATATAATGAAGCTACCTATATATATATTTTGATGTATACCTTTTATGTAATTGTATTTTATCAATGTACAGTAAAGAATAAATAAATAAATAATAATAATAAATATAAAACAAACTGAAAATGCGCCCTTGCGGTGGTTTGTATCACAAAACGGCTCTAAATAAATTGTCATTATTATTATTATAATTAGGTATATACAAGACTTGCAGCTACGTATATTTTTTTCAGAATTTTTGTACTCCAACATTAATAATAACAATAATGCTTCAATGTCGATATTTTCAACATAACACACAATGATTTTAACGCCAGAATAGAGATTCTCTTTGATTCCGTTTCTTTTTGATGATATCTTTGTTTTTTTTTTTGACTTGACATTTATTTTATTTTTATTTTTTTCATTTTTCCCGCTGAGACCACCTTGTCCAAAAGCTGTTATGGTCTCAGTGCAGGGAGATATTTTTAGAATAATAATGATAATGGTCTCTTTCCTACTAATGCTGAAGCATTTATATATACCTGTCGAGGGTTGTAAAAGTTGTTATGTACTGTCTTGCAAACTTTCTCAACCAACGCTAGTTTAAATTCAGCGAAAGGGCATGCAGCCCATTCTGATTGTCTTATTTTTTGTCGGCACAGAGATGACGGTTTGCACGTTTGTAAGAATGCTGGCTTTTTCATTTGTGGGATAATGTCATGATAGTAAATTAGGTAAGTGATATAAAATATTTACTCAACTCACTAACTACTATCAGCTGATGGTATTGGCCTATTTAAAGATTACAATAATTATTTTTATCTATTTTAATCATAGATACAAATCCACAACAAAAACGTTTCTATAACAGCTCTAGGTAGGTACTGTGTCACATACTTCATTATATTATGTATATCATATCTAATATCTAGCACCCATGTATTTCTGTTAGAGATGCGTTGAGTATTCAGTTAATACCCGGTATTCGGCATATTCAGTACCCACTATAATAATAATTATTATACTTTACCCTCACGCCGTATCCTATGACAAAGACAATGGAACGCCATAGAGATAAATACTCTCATACTTTCGCTTCTTTTACATTCATACAATTTCTCATGCACACAAAATGATTCATCTCACACAACATACTTGATCCTTGAGAATTTGGTTCACGTGATCGAGCCAAATAGTTTTCACGGACACACGCGCTTTCTTAAACCTGTCTTTCGAATAATTATATCCTCTTTGTCATCCTTTCCTCGTCTATTCGTTCCACACAATATGTTCAAACCATTTTTGAAATATGTACTCATATTCGATCGAGATACTTGATATTTATAAACAAATATAATTATGTGAGTGATGTTATAACGAAAACAACCTTATTTAGTAGTAAAATGATGAGTATTTAATAATGACAATTTATAGTAAGCATGCACCTATTTCATAAAAAGTAACGATTAATATTTGGAGGAGGGTTGTTGCCACCTCGTTTGCTGGTGGTACATCCCGAACGTGTTTAAATTACTCAATTTGTTCTCGCATCCCAGATAGTTTGTATGGGACCGAGTACTCGGTAAGCCAAACATTCAACTGAGTATTTTCAACCGAGTAAATACTCGGTAATACATATACTAAGTGCATCTCTAAAATCTGTATTAAAATATTTACGTATTTTTTTTTTAGTTCAATGTCGAATTATACCTAAGCTCAATAGTCTATGTACATAAGTACAAGTAACATTTGTTGAGTTTATCTATGTAAGCAATAATTACCCTTAATAACTGCTTTACACGGTTATATAATTATATATGTATGAAAAATAAATTATTTGTAATATATTGTGGTGGTCTAGAGCGCCAATGTACTTTGCAAAGATCTGCAGTCTCTATTAAAATAAATACAGAAGCGACAATAGTGACGATCAACTCGCAAGAAAGATTACAGATTCCCTGAATTTCATGATTTTCTTTACGTACTCAAAATTTCTACCCCTCCCCCCTTTCGATTTTCGAAGAGGTTATAGAATATTGAAATTTTTCATAATCTACTCGGTTTTGTTGAAGAACTTTTTTCAATGTTTCAAAAATAAAAAAGGGACCTTTTATGTTTCAGATTTTCAAATTTTATATTTTCCCTCTAAATTTCTACCCTCCCCCACCCCCGTCACTAGATTTTCGAAAAGTATTTTATCAGAATGTATTGTTTTTCGACTTTCTAAAAATTAGGATATTTTTAGAAGTTGGTTCCTATTTGCATGATCGACTGTTTGTTCATCCCTGATCGAAGCCACCGGCATCCTCTACAAATTGAGTAGTCGGAGGACTAACTGTTCTAAAAACTTAACTGAGAAAATGTTCAGATAAGAAAGGTCGCTCTAGTATGATGTGTGATAATTTTTCCACAAAACGGCGCATCTTATAAAAATGTCAAGTTATTATTATGACAAATTTGGTACAGTGAGGGTGACAAGGTAAGCAAAATTGGATGTCACAGCACGTTAACACTTCAATTGACCTCAACCTTTCTCAAGTAGACAAAATATAATATTATTATGCTTTTAACATAAACTTTAATACTCACAGGGAAGTAAGCATGAGCCAAGGTGCCACCGGGTCCGTCAAAAGGATCTCCATCACCGTGTTCTCCTTTCTCAAACCTGGAAAAGGAAAATCAAAATAAATTAAGTTAGTGTTTGTTTGCTACTGGGTATTTAGTATCTACGAATGATTAATAAAATATGTAAATAGTTATAAGATTTTTTAATAAACCCAAATGAATTTCTTCATGCTAAGCTTTAAATATTGTCGCTTTATAATTATTCAGGTGGTACGTAAGCAGCCATGGCCATAGGACATACACATTAAATATTTAGATAAATCGTTTTTAAATTCAGTTCAGTGGTACGCTACTGATTTATAATTTCGCGTGTAGTACACGAAATTAAAAGTTTGGGAACCACTGTATTGATTGAGTTGACATTTATTTTGTAAAAATCCATATTAATTTATATCAAGAAATACAAGTGTTTTAAGTTTAGCTATTTTTTAATAAAATACTTAGTGACCTGGTTCCGACTTACAAAGTAATTGTCAAACAATGCAGTAGTTTGATAATGACTTCTAAAGTCGAAACCAGGTCATTATATTATTAATAAAAATAGTAAAGATTAAACAGTTTATGTTTATTCTCGTAAGTTGATAGTAGAACATCATGAAGTTGAAGTAAATCGGCAGCGGTATTCAAATCACGGACTTTCAGTTCGATAGACCGAGGCTCTGCCATCAGGATATCGGTCTTCTCAAACATTTCTTACAAAAATGATAGTTAATATTTGAAATTAAATTATACTTCATTATTTTATGTTTTTTTTTCACTTGAACCTGTTATGTTTGTTGTAACTTTAAATGACTATAAAAAGCTTGTGTATATAATACGTGATAAATAAGTAAATATAATTTACAACTTCGTAAAAAGGGACAATGGATTTTTATATCTCACCTGACTTCAATATGCACTTGCCCACTCCTTTGTTGTGTGAATGTGAGATCTGTGTAGCCACTCCAGACATTGAAAGCCTTAGCAACCTCCTTATCCACATCATCTTTGTTCAGGAGACGAGGATATTTGCCAATTTTATATGTCAGATTCTTAACGCGCCACCTTGAACCTGAGAAAAAAATACCATATTAAGTATATTAAAATCTGACAAAAAATTTTTTTTTTCGTATTTTAATACCCTTCTCAAGAGCAAACGGCAGACACAATCCCCTCCATTCAAATCAGAGAGAATCTTTCACCACGAAATTCCTAATTTTATAATATATTTATTCATTTTTTACTGTACATTAATTACAAACAATTTCATAAAGAAATGTATTCAAATTAAATACAATCAAAATAAATACAGTAACAGTTTTTTTTTAAATTTTAAAGCTCTCTTCCAAAATACTGAGTTAATTGAGTCAAATCAGTAATGTACCTAATTACCTACTCTACAAATTGCACAAAAATAAGTAAACATCTAATTGGTTTTGTTCATTGTCATAATTAATTGTTATATTTATTGTTAAAACTATATGATCCATAATAAAGAATGAATAAATAAATAAATAAATAAATAATATACTTGAAATCTTTCACTAACTGCTTCGATATTGAAAAAAAACTTAAAATAAGGGTGAAAATTCCTATTCTTAAGATTTTTTTACTTATCAAGTTCATTTCAAAGACGCACGGATTACATAAAATGACAAATTAGGCCCAAAACTACGATGCAGGCTTAAGATCCTCCTTAACCTTAAGGAGCAAATAAAGCTTCACTTACCAAAATTACGCGAATTACAATGTCTCCTTAGAACGAATTTTCGGCTTAACCTACACGTTATGTTAAGGAATACCCGGGGGTGTACCTACTCAGCAACGTTCAGCTCGCTTAAACTCGGCAATTTTTTTTTATCACCAGGTGGCGCCACACGTTACAATAAGATATATATTATAGCAATCCTTAAAAAATACGTAAAACGTAAATCGTACCTTGAAATTCAACTGTGTATCATGACTTTTTATCAAACTGTTTATAAGGGCGCGTAAGCAAATAAAGGCTACACGTACAAACTGCGATATTAAAAAAATCATAATATAACATTAAAATAATATAATTATGCAAACAAAACGCCTTTTCAATATTGACACAATTTCATGGCCAAAATTAATTATTATTATTGTTACTCCAATTATTGTATTTTTATTTTATCTATTTATTTATTTATAAATTACTGTTTGAATACACAAATGATAATCATTTGTTACATTTATCTATTATGTAAATATGTACAAACAATTGATTAATAATTAAATAAATTAATAATTATTTAACTAAATATAGGGATATGAACAATTTAATATTGTAGATAGGTACCTTTGATAACAAAAGTTGATGTATTAAGAAGAGCCAATACAGATAGAGAACGGTTCACCACTGTTAAGCTCCGTAAAATATCATATTTTGGCCATGTAATGAGACACAACAAATACGCTGTACTTCAGCTTGTTATGAAGGGGAAGACCGTGGGCCGCAGAGAGCTCGGCGGAAGACAGATTTCCTGGCATGAAAACATCCGAAAATGTACAAACGTCAGAATTGTAAGGAAGCTGTTTCGCGTTGTTCTGGACAGGGAAGCTTTCTCCCATTTCAACGTACAACGTCTAGGGAGGACTCGGCAGGGCACGCGAAGAAGAAGAAGGTACCTAATTCTTTTATTTAACATCTACTTTGTAAAGTCTTCTCTGTGCCATTAAAAATAAGGCCATCAAGATCGCTGCTGTATTCTTTAGTTTTTGACGTTTTACGTTTGTCTTGACTTTTTGATCAGATCAAGCAGACTACAATTCCACCAACTTACGATGCGTTAGGTACAACTGGCTGAGAACAGAACAGGATGACGCAGTAGGGTTGTCCATAAGAGGCTACCCGGAATTCGCGACCCTCAAAATTAGGGAAGTGACTGGAGAAAGAGAGGTATTTCTAATTGTTAAAAAGATATTTTAATTTGAAAACTTAAAATTGTTTCCTCACCTTGGAGTGCGTATCTTTTAGATCTGGAATCAGAGCCGAATCCAACTCTGTCCTTAACACCACATCGAGGCACAGACATCAGCTCTTTTGTCTCTTTGTCCAATTCACCTGAAATAAATAGAAAATTAAAACATAAGTGTTAAATCGATTGGAATGCCACCAATCATGGATGTCTTGTTTTATAATTGGTACAGAGAAGACAATCTGCGTGTTTATAACCCTTGTGGGATATGCTGTGATGGTACTGTAATTATTAATTGCTTCGGTGCTTAGATAGTAGCATTCCAAAATTAAATTAAAAACACATGTTTTTTCACAATATTGATTTTAGGTATATTGAGAGAGGCGTCTTTCCTCTTTGATATTTTTTGCATTATTGGCAAAGATTTGATTGATTGACAATGTCATGTGAAATGTGCTATTTTCTGTTTCAATTTTTTAGGATCGAGGTAATGTTGCTTCTGAACCCCTCATAATAAACAAGATGATGCATAAAACCAAGGAACAAACAATATAGAGGTAGGTGGTTAGATGGAAGAAATCACTATAAAAATAGTAATAATCTCGCCACTGCATATCATCACATTTTTTCTTATGCAAACTGATTTTTTTAATTTTGTTTTGTGAATGAGGATGTGCAAGAAGAATAAAATAAATAAATAAGAAATAGGTGAGACATTCGTCCGGAAATAGATGGGAATTGGTTGAAAACATAAAAAGTTGGTAGTTACCTGTGACGTTGAGACCAGCGAAGCTTTGAAATTCCTTGATGGCACCGGACCAAGCCTCTTCTTCGATAATGTTCTCGGCGTTGTTTGAGAGCGGTCTGAGGTATCCATATTGTGACAGGTAAAACTGTAATAAAAAGAGAAAGCAGCAAAATTAGTATGATTGTTTATTTTTAATTTTATTTAGACGACATTAAAGTGTCGCGTTTACTTGCCGAAGCACCTCAAGGACACTGTACAACTCATCAAATTTAGGACATCACATCCACGTAATATTATAATTAAATATAGACAAATACATGTCATATACATGTCATAGACAAATTAATGCGTTTACAAGTCAGTTGCAAGATTCTTATTTTTTTTACAACAATATCAAAATGAACTTGAACAAAAATCAATAGATATAACTAAACATAACTTTCTCTTAACTTAATTAGATGTGTTATAAAAAAACAATAATAAGAAACGGAATTAACTGCCTCACTAGACTTTGTCTGTTCTGAGGCAGTAGCGTAGATAGATAAAATACATTAGATTTGAACCCAGACTTTTTTTATAAAATTCTTCGAAGTCATCATCGGGCCACGAACGCATCATTATTAAACAATTCATTGTTTTGCGTGCGAGACATTCAGAAGTGTGAGACAATGTTTTTATTTCCTGGTCATCGATGTTGCTATGAAGTAATTTCAATAAATTTAATTATTTATTTATCGTTATATGATCATCATTATTATGTATTGAAACAAAAGAAACGCAAGGACAATACAAATAACAATTGCTATCGTGTGTTGGTCTTCTTCGTTTCTCATTTGTTTTGTTGATATTATTATTATTATTATTTATCATTATTCACTCAAGTATACCTAGAAAATTATATTAGGTATAGTGTTTTAACAATAAACGTATAGACATATTGAAAACCGCAAATGTATAGTGATGTCAATAAGGACATCGATTAATCATAATAATATCATCGTCGCACAATGCCCGTACTTATTTTTTGTCTAAAAAAATTATTTTGAAATTTTTCAACACTCATTTCAACATTCAACACAACAATCAACACTTAGAATAAATTGGAAGAAGGTTGTGAATGCTATCGATGCTATGATAGAAAGAAGCGAAAAGTTGAAGGGGAAGATTAAGTTTAAATTGATCTTAAAGGGAAGAACAAGACAGATGGACGCAAGTGTGGAAAACTTTTTTACAATAAATACAAGTTTTGAAAGAATCTTTTTTTAAATTCTAAATTATGTTAACTTTTGCACTATTTCCTCTTCAAAACGAGTCATTTTGCATATCTATGGATCTAGAGATCTATAGATAGTAAAGAGATCTTGGGTTGGTTGGAAAAAATTACGCCATTGCGATAAACTTGCCCTCTGTGCATTGATTATACCTAATTTGAATAGGTACTATAGGTTTTTCTATAAAACTGTATGTATTGTTATCAATGTATGAAAAAGGATAAATAAATAAAATTACGACATTACAATCACAAGCAGATTATTTAGTGGAGCAACTGCGTATATTAAACATACAGATACATATTTTGCTCTGCGGTATTAAACATAAAAACAAATTGACATGACCTCATATTATATGTGAAATTAAGGACCATGTAAAAGTTTTGCGATTAACTGCCTTTTACAGGACGCTAGAAAACTTGCAGAAAAGAATGGGAGTAAGATTGATAATGACCTAAAAAGTGGAAAGACATCTTTCTTGCGTTTGTTTGATATATTACAGTAGAAAGAAGCAATTCTTTCAATTTATCTAAGAGTAGGAGATAGTCTATTAGGTTTATTTCCACAAGATCCTAAGGAAATGCCTATCAGCCGCACTGGGGAAAAATCAAACGACTACCGCTTTTAGAAGCAAACTGAAGACTGAGATGTCTACTGGCGCCCTTAAGACAGTCTAAATAATGTGAAACGGCACCAAAATCAAAGCTTCCATCCTCATTGTCATCTTTTATTCAATAACGGCATTTTTATACAAACAAATTGTGTACAAACATAAATCGAACAACTTCCTCTATGCCCCATAAAAACTATATTACATAAATAGATATCAATAAATCTTTCGATGTTTCTATTAGCAACGTTTGTTTCGTTGACAACTGTTTTAAAAAAATTCCACGTAATGCTTACGTCGATATATCGCCGCTGGGAGACATACCTATTATCATAGTAGTATAAGAACATAATTATAATATATACACTTGTGCCTCCGTGAATGTTTTTTAAAGTGATTTGAAGATATCTATAATATTATTATGTTATTGTTTTTTTTAGTATAAAAGTTTATCTGATTTATAATAAAACAAACAATTATAGGTATTATATACCTAGAGGCGCGCGTCAATATCAAAATCGACTAAAAATTCGATGATATTTTGTAAGTCATTAGAATCCCGAAAAAAAATATTCCTAAATTATTAGATAACTAGCTGACCCGGCAAACATTGTTTTGCCATATACATTATTTCTAGGTTACTAAAACCGCTATTAAAAATAGGGGTTGATGGTAGAAAGGTTGCAATTTAGGGCTATATGTATTTTTTAATGCCTCACCATAAAAAAATAAAAATTTTGTCCAA
>OX388326.1:1873572-1953849 GCA_947579605.1 Athripsodes cinereus | reverse complement strand
TCTCTATTGTGTTATGATGGGAGTAATGATATTTCTGGAATGTTTTGAAAGGGAAGTAGGAACAGATAACTGACTATTGTGTTCTATTGTTAATTAATTCCTGTTTTTTTTAAGGAAATCCCAGTAGGTGCCTACTAAGATTTCGATTGGTTCACATGGAAGAACAATATCTACTCGTGAATGTTCGGAACAGAACTAATCTCGCACTCTTTTTCATGAGTGTTTCTATCTTATTTTCTTCAATACAGTTTGTGATTTACGTCGCCAATAATATATAACGTGACCGACTGTACTCATTTACTGAGTTTAGTACTCTTTTTTCACAAACCGTACTCTTTTCAAATCCTGTACTCTGAAAATAATCATTTGTATAATTTTATATAATAGAAATTTCCTTATGTTGTCCAGGCACTAATGCTGCTGTTAAAGGGTATTTTCACTAAGGAATGGTTATTGGAGCAGTGAGAAGTCGCCGCAATTTTCTGTAAAAACATTATACCTATGCCGTCTTAACAGTCAAATTTAATATGCAAAATGAAAGTTGTTCTAATGTGGCTACATTATTAGACAAATATCCTTATTTAGGAAAAAAGTCCACTCTGAATAAAAATATGTTTTTCAAAAAAATTCACCCATGAAATACTTGCAAAGTGCACTTTTTTTGAACAAAAAATAGTTTGTCACCTTAATAATATATTATGAGTGTCCTGGACTTGAGCGTACACAAATCTAAAGAAATATCAAAGAGGAATAGAGTAGGAAAGTAGCCAACATTAGCATTACATAAACTGTGGTAATAGTAGCTCGCAGAAGCAGTATTTTTTGGCTCTGTTGACGGATTTAATGAGTTAACGTTTATTTTGTATAACTCCATGTTTATATATCTTCGGAAGAAAATACAATTGGTTTTAATTTTACTTTATATATTTAACTAAAATCAATTGTGTTTTCTTCCGCATATATTGGCGGATGTTTTTGTTGAGCATAGGGATCGACTTGTAAATGTTTTAAGAACACAGAACTGAACAGAAAATAATTGGAGTGCAATTTTATTATTCAGAGCCTTCTAGATCATGAGACACACTTTTTATTGAACCCTTTCACCTACTCTCAGTCTCAGTGCATCATTTTCATCAAAGCTGTAATGTGACAGGTTTTGTCTTCGCCAAAACTGAGCCTCCCAGCTCCATTGAATACCATTTGTGAGCGGTTCAAATCGATATACGTTAGTAAGTTCACTGCTGCTGATGGCTACTCTACTAATTGTGAGAGTGGCATTTAGTACTGATAGACAAATAGACTCGTTATTAAAATTCGTGGTTCAATGGAAACGGTTCACGGTCACAATTGGGTCTTATACGTAGTTTTCATTTACGTTCTTCCTGCCTAACTGACCGCAAAATTATTCTTGTGGTTGGGGAATCGAGAGCATCTTTTGATGACTGGCAGTTGTTACTTTTTTATTTATTATTTGATGACGAATCTTATTGAAAGAAATAAATTGAAATTGAAATTTTACAAACATTTAGCTTCCTTTATAGAACACTTCAAAATTTGCAGTAAACAGTGGGGAACTATTTTATTCCGAAAATATCATGGAAGTCTTGTTAAAATTATAATAGGGTCATGTTTTTTGTAGTTCTCTATTTGAAGAAAAGATTTACTATTTACCCTTTCTCGTCAACAAAGGTTAGCATTTAAAATTAGTTTATTTTACTTTAAATATTATAATTTTGAATTCATGAAAAACTCAAAAACACCCTTGTTTTTCGACTACCGTCTTAGGTCACTTTAACACTGGCTATAATCTGAGATAGGCATCCTTGTGCTGTGCTTGCTGGAATAGCTTCCCCAGTATCTGGATTCCAGCCCATTCTCTGATCTTTCCAAGCTAGGACGTGTGTCTTCTTCCTACACCATTTGCATCCGATTTTAAAGACATGGTGTGGCAAGGAGCAAAATGTCCTGGCAGGGAAAACACCTTTACACTAAGCAATTTTAGCATCTTTCACAGAGGCAGACAGGATCGGCAACATGGTTCGAACCACGGTTCAAAAGAACGTAATTTTTATAGCAAATGTTTCTCAACTCGTGAAGTAAACACATTTTTTATAATAATTCATAATACTGTATAAACAATTATATGTCAGAAATACGCGATTGAAAGTAAATTGGTTTACACCAGTATATCTGAGATAAATTAATGTATAAATAAATAATTTTTAATTACATAATCACTTGATGATATATGTTGGTACAAGAGCAATAAAATATATTACAATACCTTTATTGCATTCTTAGAATATCTTTTCAATATAAAACGTAATAGTCGTAGTACAAAAATAATCTATCAATAGGGCAGTCCTGAATGTCTTTTTATGGCGCAGAGAGTATGTTTTTTTTCATATAGAGGGTGGTTTATTAGCTACCTTATTTTTATAACGTTGAGACAATGCATAGTTAAATAACAAATTCAGTCTGCCTCGGTACGGGCTCATGCTGAGTTAGATATTCCATTTTCTCTAAATACTTGTACAATTTTATGTAGTTATTAAAAAAGCACTGTCCTTCCATCCGCAAGGGTTCCGTCGACCCGGGCGTCCCTCTTGAAAAATGGCATTCTTTATTTTGCCCTGGTCGGGAAGCGAATTCAAAACTTTGTGACTCAAAGGCAAGATCAATACATTCGCGTCACCCTGGTCATTTAAATCAATGGTTTACGAATACTTTCCTATAACACGAAACCATAGATCTGTTTGGCGTTCCGTTCTCTCTGCCTACCCCACTTGGGACACGGCGTGAGGGTATAGTACGAAACCATAAAAAATACAGAAAAAATTGGTAGACTTATTCTTTACAGGAAAATCCACAAGCAATTACTGCAAGCACATAATTTTATGAATATTATTGATTTGAGAATATAAATTGTGCATTATTTCGCTATTCATGCAGTGACTTTATATCTATTTATACAAATATTACAAAATAAATAGATTCAAAATAGGTAATCTATTAATCAATTATGATTGCAATAGAATGCGTTTATATCTGCATTGATAGAATGGTGACAATTAATTACATACATAAAGGACTGATTATTGGCTTTTTCTCAGCGCTTATGGTCGCAATCAAATCACATTTACTTGTCCAGGCCAACCCTCTAATTAAGATCTTATCATACACACATTAATAAGAAATAAGCATAATAACAAGCGAAAAAAACATTAATGAAATATAAGCACTGTACAATACTATACATATACCGGAAGTCCGATATACCGATTGACTAGCACAATAATGTGCAGAATAGGTTACTGAGAGTCATAGGTCTGGGATGTCCCTTTGGGGAGTGAATTGTCTTTGCGAGGACTCGGGCATCAGGGACGCTCTCGTTCGTTGGTCTGAATACATAGAAAAATAATCTGGACACCTTAACTTGGCTTTCTGCTCCATTTTTTTTTGTTTTGCTGTCGTAAATATTGATTTGTTCAAGGCCTGCCCAATGGCCCGCCCGTGAGGACAAATTTGGTTGGAATATGCGGATAAATAGGTGTGCCTCTCTTCAATGGTCAAGTCAATATAAAAATGTTGTTTTTACTTTTTTGTGTCTATTTTGTCAACGTTCTGTTTGTGACTCTGATAAATAAATGTGACAAGTGATCGAGAACATCACATAATGCACAGAATCTTATTGATGTCTATTAATTACGAAATTTATAATTTAATATTATACTTAATGTGTGTATTGCGCATTCCATACACATGTCAATACATAATTCATGTTCTACTGCGCATGTTGTTATTGTTGTTGATCTTTTCATCATCATTATTATATTGTAATAATCAATATGGTTGCGTTTGATTTTTTTAAATTATTTTATTTATTTTATTGTTTTTATTACATAATGGAAATTACCACAGAATTCCATACAAAACCTAGAACCCTGACTCATTTACAAAAGTGAGGCAAAAAATCTATGAATTTTTGACAGAACGGTTGGCGAAAGCGTGTGGTGTTTCCTACATTTTATGAAGTATTTCTCGCATTTTTATAAAAATATATCATTTTTACATTTTTATAAAAACGTAATTGGACAATTTTTGAAATTCTTGTCGACTTTTTAAGCGATTTACCACACTTTTTTTCGCCAACCGATCTGTCAAAAGTGCCGAAAAATGGTGCCTCACTTTATTACAATGAAAATACATACGAGTACTCCATCTAGGTATTATATATAAAAATCTATGGAAATTACAAATGCGGCGCCATTTTAGGATCAAACTTTTATTTCCTAGTTTTTTCCTTCATTAGACGAATCTTGATTTTTTTTATAAGTAGGTACATTAGGCACTCAACAGTGCTATACGAGAGGAATGCGGAATGAAAGTTTGTGTAATAACAAGAATGAATGTAATTAATAAGTTACTATGGTTTGGACATGTGGAAAGAATGCACGATGAAAGGATGACGAAGAGGATGTATTTGTCTGAAAGAAGGGGTGTATAAGGAAGCGCGGACGTCCAAGAACTACGTGGCTTGAGCACGTAGATCAAATTCTACAGGACGGACGCGTATTGAGTAAGAGAAATCGGCGCGTATGTATGAGACACTGGATGCATGTAGAGGAAGCGAAAGAAGTGTGCAGGGATAGATCTATATGGCGTTCCGTTCTTTCCGCCTACCCCACCTGAGACACGGCGTGAGGGTATAGTATAGTAGTAGTATAGTATAGTAGTTAAATCAGTATTCGAATAAATTTAAATCGCAAGTTAAATACTTTTATTTTACAGAAAGACACTGAAAAACTTACAAAAAATTAGATACTTTCTATTTCCATCCCAGGGACTCGACAGACAATGAATCATCATAAAAAAATATATTATGCTTTGTAATTATGCTTTTGTTTTGTTTCGAAGTGTTTTTGAACTCTAACAGGATAAATATGCAAATGAAGACCCCGCGCGGTATCTTTTAAAACGTTATTCAAGACACACCCCCCCTAAGCCCAATCGAGAGGATAAAAAAACATGACTTTGCAAAATTAAAGACAATGGAATATTTATTATTACAATTGGGATTTTAAACATCAACATTTATTCTGTGGATAAAAAAAAATGACACAGAAAGATATCGATCTTCGATCAGATCGCTGTACGTTTATTATTTACAAGTAGTATTAAGTTCGCTCGCTATCCTTCTTGTGGAAAACACTGGGATATTATAGATCGATGTGTAGATAGTTAGTCAGTCATCGGCTACCCCATTTGTAAGAGACGTATTAAACCTGTCTGTCAATCATAGGAACTGCCATTCCTGTAACATTCATGGGTGAGGGAGGGTGCAACCCTTAATGTAGACGTATTAAACCCTCAACATGATCAGAACAGGAGTGGGACGCACTAGGAAGAATCTTCAGAGATGGGGTTTGGCTAAGAGCACGGCATGTGATTGTGGAGAGGAACAAAATACTGGGCACCTCCTGACATGTCCAATGGCTCCCAGACAGTGTCACTGGGAGGAATTCGTGGAGCGAACTCATCTGGGGGTGCTGCAAGAGAGGTCGTGGCTTTCTGGGAGGGATAAGAATATTTTTTTTTTATCGTTTGCAGACCGATACGAAAAGAAAAAGAAGAAGCATTATTGGTTTAAATGAATAATATGTAAGACTTTAAAAAAAAACAGTGGTGTGTTTAGCACACAAGTCTCAAAATAATCAAAATTAGCATTCTATATTGGATGCAGTATTTTTACTTTGAATAACAGCGTTGAAGGCAGAGGCGGAGTAAGGATATCAGTATTGTTAACATTTTACTTTGTCTTGTAAGGCAAAATTCCTGCATTTTAAATTTGGAATAAATTACCGACGTTGTCCTTTCGCGAAAACATTTGAATGACGAGGAAAAAAGAACACCGATTTGAATATCGCTTCTCCGAAATTATTAATTCACAAAACAAGGAACATAAGAATTTGTTCTGCATATTATTTTTTTTGTGTTGTTGACCGAATAATGCGTTGTTTTGTTGATCTTGCTAAGTACTTATCCCTGTGAGGTCCTTCAATAAAATGAACTCACTAAATAGGTAGGTTGATGTATACCTACTTAATGTGTTTTTACTGTTTAATCTATATCAGGGGTGGCTAAACTTTCACCACTGACGATCTACAACAATAAAATTAAAAGACAAGCGATCGACACTCAAGCACAAAAAAGTCTCAGATTCCCCGATTTTTTTTCCCTCACACTCTTAATTTCTACTCCCTTGTCGCCAGATTCTCAAAAATGATATAGGAATTTGAAATATGTCATGATCTCCTACGTTTTGTTTAAGTTTTTTTTAGATTTTGGAAAAGTGAAGATTTTTTTTTTTTATTTAACAACACAATAATTATAATAGGTACATAAATTTAAACAATCAACTACTATATAATAATAAACCATAAGCATTGGAGTTTGTCGGTAGCCTGGAGGTAGAGTCTCGGCCTCGTGAACAATGAGTCCGTGGTTCGATACCAGGTACCGGCAAACTCCCCTTTCACGACACAAGCTTTTAATAGCTTTCTGTGAAAGGTGTATAAGGTTGTATTTGGGTTTATAACAAACGAAACCCAGATATATCTTTTTTAAAAAAAAAAAATTGCCCCAATCAGAATTTCTCCTGGTATAAGGGGTCAAGCTACAGTGACCTAATTTGGTATATACTCTATTTCATCATGTTTTAAATTTCATATTCCAAACTTTTAAATTTCCCTTTCACTCTCACCCCCCCTCCTTTTCAAAATTTTCAAAATGTTATGTGAATTTTTGAATGTTTAACGTTCTACTCGTACTAGGATTTGTTACATAATATTTTCTAAGAATCTCTAATATCGTATTGTTTGTCGATTTTTTAAAACTGAAGACTTTTTTTAAAGAAGTATGCACTCGATTGACTGTTTGCCCATCCCTGATCAACATAATAAGCAAATCCTTTAATTCAAATTGCGTGAAATACAGATTAACCTTTCTGTCATTTTTTGACATCCAGAGTTGATCGTTTTCCTAATCGCCGATTGATATAAATTTGTGCTTTAGTATTTTTTGCGTTGGCAGCAAAAATTACTAATTCCAAAATTAAATAAAACTTACGAAGTGCTTCCGAAAATCAAAACACCTTATTAAAAGTCAGAGGCGTAACTGATTTGGTAGCAGACCACCCTTTAAACAAATTGTTATCAAAAGTCGTGCATCAGTTTTATATCAAAATATGCATCATGGAGTCTTCACGATTAAGCAATAATCTAATATAATAAATTCTTGTGGCACGGTGTTTGTAAGCATACTCCTCCAGAACGGCTGAACCGATTTTGATGAAATTTTGTGTGCTTATCGGGTAGGTCTGAGAATCGGCCAACATCTATATTTCATACCCCTAAAAGTGGTGGTCTACCCCGATTTTTTTTTTTATTTTTTGGACATAATTTTGTTTATGTTTATTTTTTAATGTTGTGGCATTAAAAATATATACAGCCCTAAATTTTCATCCTTCTACCATCAACCCCTATTTTTTATAGCCATATTTGTATTTATGGTATAATGTATGTTTATGGCAAAACAACGTTTGCCGGGTCAGCTAGTATAATATATAAAATAAGAAAAAATTTATAAATACATTTATATATAAACAGTAATAATAACTACTAGCATACAATAATTAGGTAGATAGATAGGTATATATTTATTTTATCAGATTTCGTTGCTTCCTGTCACGAAATGTCCAGAATAAATATATGAATTCATCATCATCATCATCGCCCTCAACGCTCCTCTCGGGAGCACAGGGCAGAAACCAGCCTCCTCCATTCAGAGCGTCTCTGTGCCAATTGCGTCACCTCTTCCCACGACATTCCTTGCGCTCTGATATCGTTGTCATAGGAACGGTGTATTGTGAAAGAGGGACGCCCGGGCCTACGGAACCCCTGCGGACGGAAGAACAGTGCTCTTTTTGGCCAACTATCATTGGGCATTCTCAAAACATGTCCCAGCCAGGACCATCGTCTCTCTTGTATTACAGAGATTACAGGTCTCTGCTGGGTGCGCCGGCGCACAGCATCATTTGTAACATGTTCATACCATCTGACATCCAAAATCCTTCTAAGACACTTGTTTTCAAAGCTTAGTATCTTCCGCTCTTGAGCCTTGGTTAATTGCCAAGACTCGCAGCCATATAGAAGGATTGGGAAATATATGAATATTATAATACTATTATTAGGTATAGGTATTTATCAGGTGATGCAAATGAAAAATATATAGCATAGCATAAAATCATGTAACGTTTAAAAATTGATATTGCGAAGACGAAAGTATAAGTGCTTGCAAGAGAGAATAATTTGGGATATACCTAAAGGTTGGTGATGGAGAATTTTATATCAATATAAAATATCATTTTGTGTTTTTGAAGCGTTTTTTATATCCCTCCTTAACAATGTATCAATATTAGTTATGAGTTCTTCGGTAGCCTGGAGGTAGAGTCTCGGCCTCGTGAACAAGGGATCCGTGGTTCGATCTCAAGTACCGACAAACTCCCTTTTCACGACACGAGCTTTTAGCAGCTTACTGTGAAAGGTGCATAAGATTGTATTTGGGTTTATAAAAAACCTAGATAATCTTTTTTCAATCTTATTTTTTTTTATCATTGTTTTCAATTTATCTTTTGTTTTGTCTTATTGGATTAGTTGGGAGATATCGCGTCTCTGGGATAAACTCACCCATTGTGCAAAATTATTTGTACATACCATGTTGTATAATCTTATTATTTTTATAAATCGTGTATTAGGTATTTCATTGGTAGAAACTTTTGTTAATATTTGTGTTTTAGGAATTTAATTTTTTGTTGAAGGCTGTTATGGCCCTTCAATGTATAAATAAATAAATAAATTAATGTCTCATTTAGCACTAGAACTGAGACGAGAACATCGGGCTTTGAACAATCTTGACAATAAAATTACATTTTCCCACAATAAAGTAAAGAATTTCTTAAGTACCTACGTACTTACTTTTATATAATTTCGATCACGTACTTAAAAGTATGTATAATAATAATATACATAAAGGAAGAAATTCAAAACACAAACCTATCGAGATTGTAAGAAAATGGGCGCGTTGAGGTACACAGTACAGAAATAATATTATGTTTTATTATAATACAATCATACAATGTGTATTCGAACTTGTGTGTCAACTCAAAAACTTGAAAATACACGACAAATAATTATAGCTAAATTATGTAATTAAAAGGTGGGAGTCATTTCATTGATAATATTTTATCGATATTTTTTTTTATAAACTTCCTTATTTATTAATTAGAAAAAATGTATAATTTTAAGTTTTACTAGTAATAATAATAAAAATAATAACTAGACAATTTTTTTTAATATACGCCGTAAAAAACTGTCGTTTTTTGTGGAAAAACTATCGCATGAGCCCATTCAAGAATCATAACACCTCCTGCAAATGGAAAATAAAAACGACAGGATGTGTTTATGACACTTCAGGCAGCTAAAAAGCGCCATCTGGTTATTTATTTTATTTGAATAAAATATACCACTGCCAGCTTGACAGTTGTGAAACCTAATTGCTGGACAGTGGGCAACATTATAACAATCATAAACAAATAAGAATCTAAAATAACAATAACACGAATATAACTTATTAATAAAAAAGAACTTACAATATTCTGTAAAAAAGTTATGGTTATGTTATAAAAGTAACCTAAGTTTCGACATGTGATGCCATCTTCAAACTAAATACATATAGGAATCTAATAAAGTTACTAATTTTTCAACATGGTATCAATCTATATTTTCTCACTTCATAAAATGTTCAACTGACAGGCGAGTTGAGATATACATTGTATGCAATATGAAACAATGGTGTAATAACAAGGATGATGATGATGATGAGAAATGCAGATATTACGCCATTTTCAGATGTAACAACCATAATATAATAATGTACATTGTTCTCATAGCGGTGATAAATCACAAAACGACGCAATTGTAATGCGTTTTTTGACATTTATTTATGCAAATCTTGGACAGTTTTTTGACCTTACAAGCTGCAAAAGCATTATGTAGGTACTAAAATAAATATACGAATACAAATGCCTTTAATATTTTCTTTATGTTGGGAAGAAAGACATGTGAAATGTTATACAATGCTTTTTATATGCAAATTTAGGGCCAACAGTCGTTAGCTAAAATGTTCGAATGATTCTTACAATTTTTTTTATACATATTTATTTATGTATTCTACTTTTAAAGAACGCATTGCTGAAAAATAGAAAATATCTCATCACGGCACAGTAATGAATCCACTGACTACCCCATTTGTAATAAAAACCATGATAATATAGATGAGCAAACTTATTACCTAATTAATATTCTAAAATGTTATTATGCACGTACATAGTTATGTTTGCACATACCACCCGCTGTTTATTTTCTATGGATTTTCCTGATTTATTATAATGGCGGTTAAATTGACAACAAGACAACCATAGATAATGCTCGTTTGACAGCTGTTGTTGAACGCAGCAGTGACAATATTATACTGTCACGTTGTTCATCCTTGTTGTCTATGGATTATAATACAATATATTTTCTGCTCCATATTTCTATGGTAATTATTGACAAGTTGTTGACTGTTCAGTAATATAATAATAATAATGTAAAAGGAATGAATTACGATTTATTTTATAAATCCTGTCGTATCATTTGAATAAATTATTTATTTATTAATCATCGATAAAGCATCTTTCTACTATTTAAATTTATAATTATATTTTTATAAGAGAAAAATTAGAAGTTGTAAGGCAGCAGAACCTCTCGAGTTTTCGGCATTATCATCGTCTCCGTTAGTTCTTCAATTCTGAGGATCTCAACTATTACGCCTCGTTCTGTAGACCATCTGTCTCCACCTCGAGCGATCCTCCATGCAATGAGCTGTGTGGGCTCCTTAATTTGATCGCTCCATCTTGCTGATGCTTGGTCCTTTCCACAACCCCAATCATTATTACTCTTTCCAGGTTTTCAGACTTCCTTCTCGCAATGTGTCTGAAATATCGCAGATAGTGCTGTCTGCATATAGTTGTGAGTCGTGTGGAAATGTTTAGATCCCGGAGGATGGACTCATTGATCCTATTTACAGTAAAATGCTACTGTACCATAATGGCATATTCCACAAGTGGCGTAGCTAGTACACTAGATGCAACGTAATAAATATGAATGCTTTCCTTTCCGTGCCAATAAAAAAATGAGACATTCAGAATGGGTGAAAAACCTTATCGTTGAATTAAGGACGTAAAATGTCTTTCACGTGAAAATCGGCCTTTTACAGGACAATCAAAAAGTTACGGAAAAGAAAAAGAGAAAAATTCTTTCCGGGTGCTTCACGAAATAACATGAAATATAAAATGCGAATTCTTCAAAACTTTCATCATTTTTCGGGTCAATTATAATTCTAAATCATGTTATTTGATCTAATGTATATTTTTTTCACAACAAGTTCCAGTATCAACAAGACAATGTCAGGTTCTAACGCTTGTAATATTAAATACCTACAATGCGAGTTGAATGTTTTAACTTTATATTACGTGTTTAACCTTTGCACCGCGGTGACGCATATTATCATACACGTGTTCTGTGTTGTGTTCTGTGCTATGCACATCAGCTGCCGTGCTGTGTGCTGAGTACAGCCACGATCTTACTGTGTCAATACAATGTACTAGAGTCAAAGGTTTCGCTGTTAAGACAATTGCATAATAATATTTTACCATTAAGAAAAGTGATTAATAGACATAAATGTAGTCCATGTTGAAATAATACATCAAAATTTAGCAAATAAACATAATCTAATAAACTCGTAAAATATAATACCTTGTTATATAAATACAACCTGGAACGGAATTTACTAGTATTTTGTTGTCTATAGTTCTTTATTAATTCCTCTTGCCTAGCTAAGAATAAAAACAAGCTCCTTTTATTCAAATCAATTTTACAACAATTATGATGATTTCTCGATAATTATATCGAAGTAACTATTTTTTTTTCATATATTAGGATATTCAAAGAAGCCCACCGATCACCCAGATAGTTCAGAAGTCTGGGGACTTCCATTTATCCGATTAAATTTCAACACTAAAAAATTGAAGGCTAGTTTTAAAAAAATTGATACAAAGTGTCTGGAGCATAAGACCAAGAAAAAGTGAAAAAAAGTAAGGGGAACAGCAGAGCAATGTAGCAATAGTGATATCTACTGGATGAAGTTTGAAGTACACTATGTTGTTCAATCACATTGCAACTCTGTACATTTATTGGCCTTTGTACAAATTGGGAATAAAAACTCATTTTTGAAATATTTGTAATTGAAATAGACCAGGAAATTCCTCTATTGCAAGAAATAAGTTTGTACGACAAAGTTGCAATTGGAAAAAATAATTTGTAACGATAAAAATATGCAAAATTCAAAATATTCTAATTATCGATAAAAATATTAAAAGAAAAAGTGATGATAGGTAGGTATTATGATAATGGAATATTATTCAATTAAAACAACATACAATTTATTATTTAAATTAAAAGTCAATAAGTGTGTTAAAAAAAACAATATACAAGTAATTATAATGTGCACTAATTACCCTTGTAAAATGTGTTATATAATAAAATAAATAAATAATATAATAATTAAAATATGTATTAAAAAAAATGAAGCGCACATCGGACACATTGCTGAAGCACGTGAACTGTCGATAGAAAAATATTAATAATATGCCAATGATGATGATTCTACCTATGTAGGTACTCATTTATATTGTACTTACATATATATTGATTACTGCATTAATGATTAAAAAATATAGACACGGAATGTTTTTATAATCACTGATATTATCTGGACAAAAGTAGCATTTTATCACTGGTAAAAAATATTAGTATGCTACTCATGCTTAGGTACGCTAGGACAATATCTAGACGTGAAGCTATCATTGTGGTTTATAAGAGAGATTTTCT
The DNA here is from genome assembly GCA_947579605.1 of Athripsodes cinereus. NCBI lineage: Eukaryota > Metazoa > Arthropoda > Insecta > Trichoptera > Leptoceridae > Athripsodes > Athripsodes cinereus. Next base: position 1,940,800 of record OX388326.1, on the reverse strand, counting down.
AAGCTTTTGGTAAGTCTCCTGGTAGTTTGAATAGACAAAGCATACCTAGTGATAAGGATGCATTGCGGGTACATTAAGTCCCATCAAGGGTACTACCAAACAAGGTGATGTTGTCTTTTTTAAGGCTTATAGGATAGTAGCATGTGTTAAATTTACCTAAAATAGAGAAGGCTTTCGTCTAAGAGTGGACGAGAAAAGGGTTAGAATAAGAATAAATGAAAAGATTAAGATACCCTGTAAAATCTTAGTTGGGTTGCTAAGAAGATTGTTATTAAAAATAAGATTGAATGGTACAAGTCACCATCCCTAAACTCGAGAATAAGTGTCAAAAATATAGTTATTTCACAAAATATGCCATGGATCGTGAGAATTTTATGGAAGAAGAAAACTAACTGAATTTGAATTGATTGAATATTTCTAATTATAACAATACATGAAGAAAAGAGACGTGGATGATAAAGAACTTAGTCCAAAATATTGCAAAAAAATTAACTTAGAAAACGCTAAAACTTCATTCTAACCATCCGATATAACAACAAAAAGGAAAAACTAAAGGAAATATCTGTTCTTTTTCGTGACAATTTCACAATTCTGCGAATTTTAACTGTTACAAATTGATCAAATCAACCTTATTTTTATCAGTGAATACAATTTTAATTACTACATTTTATTAATGCAATATTTTAATAATGATAATAATGTGTGTATTGATAATAAATAAATCAATGAGGAGAAACATTTTTATATTAGGATTAATAATACATGGCGTGTTGTTAGGATATTTCAGTACAACAGAGAAATGAATAAATAAATAATAAACTAACATTTTTCCCCACGTGAGACAACCCGTGATTCTGAAGAAAAAATGTTGTAAACAACTAAAGCATGGAAGTAAGCATGCTTTTAATGTTTCAACACGTTCATTGTGTTCAACGTACCAACGGAGATATCTATATATTCATTCTGATTGCCTTGTTTTTTTATGACATGAAGCGGACGATCTGGATGTTCATTACACGAAGAAATTGTTGAGTTAGTAACAATTTGAAAAAAAAATATATCTGGGTTTTGTTATAAACCCAAATACAACCTTTTATTTAATTATTTATTTTATTTTTCTTGCACATTATCATTCACGTAACAAAATCAACAAATCAGTTTACATAAAAAAATATATGTGATGATATGCAGTGGCGTGATTATCACTAAATAGTGATTTATTCCATTTAACCATTATACACCTTTCACAGTAAGCTAAAAGTTTGCCGGCACCTGATGGGATCGAATCACGGACCCCATGTTCACGAGGTCGAGACTCTACCTCCAGGCTACCGACGAACTCAAATATGTCTACATAGAGTTCGTCGGTAGCCTGGAGGTAGAGTCTCGGCCTCCGGAACAAGGGGTCCGTGGTTCGATCCCAGGTGCCGGCAAAATCCCCTTTCACAGCACAAGCTTTTAGCTTAGTGTGAAAAGTGTATAAGGTTGTATTTGGGTTTATAACCAAACCCATATATATCTTTTTAAAAAAAATAAAAAAATATCGCATTAAGTACAGCGATAAACTCGCTCTCTGTGCATTGAACTGTATAATTATTATTGATTTTTGGTACTAGATAACGTTGACTATGTTTCGTCGAGCGACCGGCAAAGAATTGGTCTCCCACTCTTTTTATTAAGTTTTCGAGTATAAATTCAGCAATGAGGTTAAAAACCCACCCTGAATGTTTAAATTTTTATTCGCACGGAGAAGACAGTATATGAATGTTTATCACTCAAAACTATTACTTACAACTGAACGCAGAATGAAAAAACAAGACCATATTATCATGGGTGTAATGTCTTTATTAACATTGATATCATGGACTTCCACAAAGTACAGTGGCCATCTGTTCGGAAACAACTATACATGATTTATCATTGCCCTTGCCATCAATAATTAGATAATTATTAAAATCGATTAACAATGGATTAAAAGACAGAGGCGTACAAAAGATTTTTTTTCAGCGGAGGGTAGATATCGGCTCAGCAAAATTTGGTTGATTTTTTCATACATCACGGAATATTTTGTAATAAGTGTGTTGACCAGAGGCCCAACTACATTTTAGAACATGCAAGTTACCATGGCAATAAAAGTAAAGGATGAATCGCATACCTCATCGTTGGATTGAAAACGTTTAATGACTTATACCTGATTGTTGGTATAAGTTGCATTTATTTAGCATTATAAGACATTCGAAAACTTACAAAAAAGAGTGGAAGATCTATTATTTATCAGAGATTCTGTAGAGAACCTAGAAAGAACCTACGCATTTTAAAAAATCCCTTAACTTAATCGTGCAAGTATACTGTTTTTAATATATCGGTATATTTTTTTTATTTTAGCATTTTATTTTATCTTATGTATGCACATGTTTATATAGGTATATGATTTATTTATTAATTTAAAACCTTTTCACGTTGGGTTCTTGTATTTTTATTTGTTTATCTTATTACTATTTTTGGTTATATAGGTAGGCATACCTATACTTATTTATTTATGTTATAGTTTAGGGTTGACTGGAAGACGTTGCCTAGCAACAAGTCCACCTTTTGGCATAATTTTGTTAATTGTCACGTTTTGTAATGTTGTGTATTGTGGCCAGTAAAAAATATTTTATTTTATTTGTTTAAGTACCTATAGAAATTTAATAAAACACAATTTTATCTACCGTTAACCTGTTATTTATAGGGAGAAGGAGAAAACTAGACCACGTTAATACTCTTTTTCATTATTCTTACATAGTTCATACTATTTTGCTTCGGTACTATATCTGAGATCTTAGAAAGGGCAACTTCCTCTGACACATGGATACGCCAATGCAAATTGAAAGAAAAAAATTACACGAACATGGAAGTAGACAGTGCATCAAGTAATAATAATAAATAAATAAAATAAATTAACATTTTTCTTTAATTTATTTTACTTCCTATACAAGACTAGAATCCTTTGTATGTAAAAGATGACATCGTGATGTGCACGATGTAAAAAGGAAATGATTTGAATATATAATGAAAACATCCTTCGGATTATTTTACTTTGTTCCTTTATATACATGTGCGTTTGAAATATTAATAAAGTAGAATTTTTTAGTGTCATATTTTGCCCTCTGTAAGGCATTTGAATCTTTAGATTTTAGGTGTTTGAATGATAGAACGATTTGTGAAACAAAATTTAATGATGAATGTTAGGAACAAAAAGGCGAGTAGGTATGTATTTATTTATTTATTCTTTACTGTACATTGATTACAAACAGTAACTAAAGGGTGTAGGTGTAAAGGTAGGTATTTGGGAAGTTTGTTCACGAGGAATGGAAGATGCGATAGGGACATCGAAACAAGGAAAATGGCCGATGTAGTAGTGCAAAGATGGTAACACTATCTAACTGTGATGTTTTTGTTCAGAGTAGTGGTCAAGTTGATGGCCGAGCCTCATCACAAATTGTGGTGTGTTCAATTTAAGGACGGAGACAAGAAAACATCGTTACCTACGACATATCGTCCGTCTTCTGACTAACTTTCGTATCTGACATTTTTGGCGAAATCGAGTTATGATCACCACACTGAGAAAAATATTAACGAAATTTCACAACGAATCATTGGTACGTACTATCAGATTAGGACCAGAGATCATACAAACGATTCATTAGTACGAAACTATAATATTAACTCCTCGCAAACAAGTTGTTGGTAAATTTACCAATGATTTGTTTGCGAAGAGTTAATATAATAGATTTATACCAATGAATCGTTTGTACGATCTCTGGTCGTAATCTTATAGTACTGTACCAATGATTCGTTTTGAGTATTTTTCTCAGTGCAATGTGTACTTATTATGTGCCCTGCATGTTCTCACTGAAGATCATACCTGTAACTGTTACCGTTATCCTGGAATAGCTTTCTGATTTTTTGTCGTGTTTATGAATTACTCTAAATAAAATGTGTTGTATCTACCAATTACTCAAAATTTCATCACAAAAATGATTCTGAGATATATAAGAATAGGTACAAATAAAATAATGTAATATATTTACACTGTATCATATAACTTGGAGAGACGAAAATATGCACGGCAAAACACTAAAAACGCTCTCCTGAACTATTCACATTTAGGCAGATACGACTGTTAGTCAAAAGAGGGACGATATTACATATACGGGGTAATTCTTTATTGAGGACTTCGCGGAACAAAGTAAAACATAAACAATTCAAACTATTTTTTTAAACAATATTTCAGGATTACTAATAATACAATATATTATTGTTCAATACAATAATTAAATAAAATGGACTCTTATTGACATGCTGTGATTGTGTAAGTTTATATAGATAAATAGAATAACATAAAGATGATAAATAAAATAAAGAACTGTACGATAAAATAAGTCCCTATCCCGTGGAGCACCCGGTAAAGAATTGGTCTTCCACTCATTTCTGTAAGTTTTGAGTGCCCTTTAAAAGGTAGGTGTTCGAAAAAGTTAAGGCATTTTACATCTTACACTGAGCGATGAGGTTTTCCACCCATCCTGAATGTCTTGATTTTATATTGGCTCTGAGAGGACAGCTTGTATGTTTATTATATGCAGCTGGTCTGCTGGCTACCCCACTTGTGGTATATGCCGTGATAGTACCTATAGTAGTACCTACTCAAAAAGTAATTTTAATAAACAAACAGTTTAGCATTAATTGGTAGATACTTCACTGTTTTCAGGAACGCGGCCCTTGGTTTTTAAACCCCACGCCTGTCAATGTGACTACAATTTAATTACAGCTGTTGATTGTACATTCATATTGCGTGGCCAATTAGCCTTCGCGGCAAACACACACAGCTGACGATAATGAATCAAATAAAATAATAGATAGGATAATAGATAAATATATAAATACATGGGCAAACATAATACCTATTATATTTATAAAACTACTATACAATTATCTGCTATTACAATTTTATACAATTACTAGCTGACCCGGCAAACGTTGTTTTGCCATATACTAATATCGCGTTTAAAAAATAGGGGTTGATGGTAGAAGGGTGAAAATTTAGGGCTGTACCTATGTATTTTTTAATGCCTCACCACAAAAAAATGTACAAAAAATAAAAATATTCGGAGTGGACCACCCTTAACTTTTAGGGTTATGAAAAATAGATGTTGGCCGATTCCCAGACCTACCCGCTAAGCACACAAAATTTCATCAAAATCGGTTCAGCCATTTCGGAGGAGTATGATAACAAACACTGTGACACGAGAATTTTATATGCTAGATTTATTTATATATATATATGGACAATTTGTAAAGCGCCGTTTACTCATAACATGACCTCAAGGGCGCCGTATATCGTATCCATCACCCGAAACTCCCAGCAAAAAGGTGTGTCTTCAGTCCTCTTTTAAAACTCTCTCCATTCACCTCCTCTCGCAGACACAGAGGCAGCTTGTTCCAACATCTGGGACCCGCAACACTAAACGCTCTATCTCCAAAGCCTGTTTTGCGAGATCGAGATGGCTCAATAAGTCTATTTATAATTAAGCTCCCTCTACACCATCACGGCGTCTTCCACAAACTCCTTCCAACGTCTTTCTTAACTAAAGCTGTTTATACCAACACACACGAGAATGGATCTAAATATTTACTATGTTAGTTTTTTTTATAGGACATCAGTTGTCTTTTACTTTGAAAATTATCTGTATATCTAAAATAATTAAATCAAACGCACGTTCTGCAATTTTTAAGGACATCAAAAACGACTGATCTCATTCTTGAATAAATTCCTCTTTGTATTTCCCCAACGAAAGTTTAATACCCCGTTTGGGTCATTAGCAGCCAGATTTAACGCGACCTCGATGTCGATGATTCGATGTCCGACCTTAAGTAATTACGATTTGAATATAATTTTATCGAGATTTTATTTAATTCAATATAATTAACAGTATTACTGTATGCATACAGAGCTAAACTGCAAGGATAAATCTATTGTCGTTTTCTGAATACATATAAGTATATAATTATTATATTATTGTAATTTACAAATTTCCGAAAAGTGTTCTGTAAAATGGGTTTTCAATGTAGAAATAGGATAATTTGACCGGACTTTTTTTATACTTACTTACTTCCGATGACCGAAAAGCCAGGAGACACCTTGCAACCTTAATGTAGAACTAGCCTAAGTATTTTTGGTTGATTTTTCAAAGTAGCAGAAGCTTTGTTTTTGTAATATAAAAAATAATTTAAAATATCTAAAGCATATTTTGACATACCTACATTATTATTTAAGAATCTAATAACTCTCATTCATTAAATTATCTCATATCTAATGTTATCATTTCTTGTTTTTTAATACTTAACTCAGTTTGAACGAAATTTCAACTTAGGTTAAATCGGCATTATGGTAGGTCCTCGGACCTATATGAATTAAGTGAAGAATGACATGAGCTGTGGCACATCTTCTTCGATGGCCCTACAGCTCATATCGAGCTTTGGCCTCCATCAGCCCTCGCCTCCAACTTCTCCTGTCTGCCGCTGCGGTTTTCCAATTTACAACTTGTAGGAGTTGGTTTGCGTCTTTTTTCACCTCATCCTCCCATCTCAGCCTAGGTCTGCCAACTTTTCTTTTCCCACCCGGATGTCCCTCAAGGATCCTTTTTGGTACCCGTGAAGACGGCATTCTCTGCACATGCCCGGCCCATCTTAGCCTGTTAAATTTTGCATATACAGAGAGTCTGGGAGCCTTGTAGCTGTGGCACATAATATGTAGAATTAAAGAGATTAGCTGAACATAGGGAGGAATGGAGAACCAAATCCAAACTCGTTGCAGACCAATTCAAAGGATTTGTATGTAACCCACTATTTATATCGAATGCATAATAAAATGTATAAATAAAGCAATCAAAATGTTTATAGTATGACGATGGCAATGATGACAAATTACCGGAAATAGTTGCTAGATCCACAAATTGCAAACCACTTTCCATATTAGGCACGTGAGTAAGATGACTCGTCTACTTGTTTTCATTCATAACATTAAAACTGCTATAAAACTGTAGTACCAAGCGATAATAAAATACAATGTTATGTATAATAGATATATAGGAGAGATTGAATGGTGTTGTGAAACAATGTATCAAGCCATATAATGGGAAAATATGAATAATTAGTGTTGTCATAGTTTAAATCTATAATTTAAATACTTGCTTTACTAAAATCGTGTATCTTAAGAAAAGTGTCTTAGCTATGTATGTTAAAATCATGCGTCTAAAAAACAAGTATCTTAAGATGATTTTGGATGTAAAATGGTATGCATAATTGACAAATGATGCTGTGCGCCGACGCACCCCGCAGAGATCTATAATCTTCGTAATACAGGAGAGACGATGGTCCTGGCTGTATCATGTTCTGAGAATTGCTTAATGATATTAGTTGGCCAAAAAGAGCACTGTTCTTCCGTCCGCAAGGGTTCCGTCGGCCCAAGCGTCTTTCTTTCACAATACACCGTTCCTATGACAGCGACATCAGAGCCCAGGGAATTTATATCAATCAATCAATAATAAATAACTGTTGTATTCAATAATACACTATTTGGGGAATGGGGAAGGACGGGCGTCCGAGAACCACTTTGCTTGATCGCGTGGATCAAATTCACAAAGACAGTCACGTGTTAATTAAGAGACATTGACGTGCGTGTATGAGAAATTGTATGAATATAGAAATAGCGAAAGAAGTTTGTTGAAATATCTAATACCTTATAATTGGATTATTTATATGTGACGCCGTTTAATGATTCGTGGCCATCTCGAGGATATATCTATTTGGCATTTCCTTCTCTCTGCCTACCACACTTGGGATACGGTGTGAGGATATAGATAGATAGAATTATTTGTATTTTTTTCTCATCATCATCATCTCGCCCTCAACGCTCCTCTCGGGAGCACAGGGCAGAAACCAGCCTCCTCCATTCAGAGCGTCTCTACGCCAATTGCGTCACCTCTTTCCACCGCTCTGATATCGTTGGCATAGGAACGGTGTATTGTGAAAGAGGGACACCCGGGCCGACGGAACCCTTGCGGACGGAAGAACAGTGCTCTTTTTGGCCAACTATCATTGGACATTCTCAAAACATGTCCCAGCCAGGACCATCGTCTCTCCTGTATTACGGAGATTACAGGTCTCTGCTGGATTTTTCTACATAATCATTTATATTGAATGAGTTGTACTACTGCATAATAGTTGTAAGCATTTTGATATCATTCATTTGAATGAGTTGTTGAGCAGAGATCGTTTCTTAGAAGCATTTACTATTTCATAGTAATAACAGATGTTTCTCATTACTCACTCTACGCCATCTCATTTATGCAATCATTATTATTAAGAGACCGACAATGTGCAACATCAAAAGGATGAAATATGCATGAAATTATAAAGATCGACATGGTTAATCTTAAGATAATCGTTAAAAGGAAAACAAAATCGTCAAAATAGTCAACAGAATCGTCTGCAGTCTATATTTAATGCGGCTGCTAGGTTGATCTACAATTAGTTTGTGGAATTCTCAAGAAATAATTTTTCGAGAAATTTACCGAGAAATTTCTCGGCAAATTTTTCGAAGTAGAGAATTTTCGGAGATTTTTTTAAATTTTTTATTTAACAGTATAATAATAATAAATACTTTATTAAATCAATCAATAACAATGTACAAATGCTGAGACAATTTATCACCAATATGGCAACAATTAATTATGGAAACAAAAAAATGTTAGGTACCTACATAGAAAAAAGGGCTAATAACTGATAAATCTTGATGTTTGACACCCCACATGCCCATATTTAAGTTAAAAAAAATTGCAGGTACGTACATCCAAAAAAGTGTTAATAACCTCTGATTTGGGCCTTAATCAGCCCCACAAATTTTTGGAACAATCGGATTGGCTGCGAAGTGTACTGGGCGAAAGGTCATAATACCACTAAGAAAAATTATGAAGAGAAATTTCTTTTCCATCAGAGGAGAAATTCTCGGAAAATTTCTCGTTCTCGAGAAATTTCTTTGGAGAATTTTCTCTTCTCACATCACTATGTACAATGCCAACAAAACTTGTCACATAAGTCCTCATTTAAATAATCTACACTGGCAGAGAAAGAGTAGAGTTCAAGATCATATATTATTGACTGTGTTCAAGGCACTACATGGCATGGCATCGGTGTACATCTCGGAGTTCTGTATTTCTGAGGAGGCAACGGAAAGGTAAAAATCACTAAGGTCTACTAATACAGATTCTGTCAATAGACTTGTGGTACCGCGTAGGGGGGGTCTGGCTAACTATGTTGACCGTGCCTTCTGTGTGGCTGGTCTTTTGCTGTGGAACAAAATTCCTTATGATCTGCGAACATTGGAGAGTGTGGAGGTGTTCAAGGTAAGGTTGAAAACCCTATTGTTCAGGAGGTGTTAAGATTCTTGAATGGGTCCTTCCGGTGATTTTTCCACAAAACGGCGCATCTCTGTTTTATTCATAGGAAACTTTTTCGTTATCAGAATAATAATGAGTGAACAATCTTTTTTTTTACTAATGGTGCCGGGCACTGCTTGTGACTCACAAGACCGTTGTATTGTAGTATAGAAAAATAATATACATATTCCATAATGTATCTGCTTATATGTAGAGAGTGTAATGTCATTGTATCGTATATAATAAATGTAATAATAATAATAACACAATGTTTTTGTTCTGTAAGACGCCCTCGCAGTTTGCCCATATTTGTTTTATCTCAGTTTACTAATGCGTAAAGTATTGTCGGACTTAAATACACACATTAATATTTTAGTACGTTCACTTATGTAAATGTTTGTATCTGTATGTATCGCAGGGAAATGATGAAAATGGAGATATGATCTAATCCCTTATAAGGTAGATGATTAATTACTACCTATTATTGATATGATTGTATTTCAGATCTATGGATTACTCGATAAAGAATTTGTCTAGCACATTTTTCCGTCAGTTTTCGAGCATTCTGTAAAAGGGGGGTGTTCGAAAAAATAAATAAAGACACAAATATTGAATTCAACGTTGAGGTTTGTCACCCATCCAGAATATTTTTATTTTTGTTGAAACGGAGAGGATAGCTTGTAAGTTTAGTACATGCATCTGGTCTGCTGACTACCCCGTTTGTAGTAGTAACTAGTAGTAGTAATAATAATGATAAACTTTATTGCACAATATAAAACAAAAGCAATTACAAAATTATTCAATAAGGTGGTATCGTGCAATAGGCGAGTTTGTCGTCCAACTAACCCAACTAGAAGTAGGTATTTCAGCTTTAAAACGCGATTTTAGCTCCGCAGAAATCTTCGATTCAAGAGAAACACTAACACCCATCTAGAGTGTCGTTTTTTTTATTTTTATATTATTTATTCTTTGCGGTAAATTGATTACAAGCAAATTTACACAAAAATACATCAAAACCATACTATCAATAAACAGAGGGCAAGTTTATCGAAGAGGCGTGATATCTTCCAACTAACCCTTTTTATGATAGAGAGAGAATAGTCTGTATGTTTGTTACAAGTATTCATTCCACTAACAACTACATTTGTAGCAGATGCCATGATCGTATAAATATATTAATAAAAATGAATAACTTAACTGAGCAACGTCAGATATATAATTTAATTAATTTTACAGTACAGAGTTTGTAGACTCATACATTTTATAGGGATACAACATTCTTTTGCGATAGAAACATTATATTTACATAAATATACTTATAAAATTATACCAATTCTTCTAAATAACCTGTTTTGTGTGTGACTCATAAGTTTCGATGGTTGTTAGTAGTTTTTTATACGAACATTACGATTTATCTGCATGGGTCATCCAGTCATCCATAATGATTATACTATCGTCGTTGCATATTTAAAATGACGCATGTGTCAGTATTTTTATTTAGGCACGCTCTCAAATCTTGCGGTTAGATGGAAGAAATCATTATAAACAGTGATAATCTTTCCACTGCATATCATCACATTTTTTCTTATGTAAACTGATATGTTGATTTTGTTATGTGAATGATGATGTGCAAGAAGAATAAAATACATAAATAAATAAAATAAAAAAAATATTGGGGCATTAAAATTGTTGTTTTAACCTTAAATTGACATGTGGTTTTATTCTAAAAAGGTACAATTTTAATTTTTGATACTAAGAATCACTAAAAAAATTATTAAAATGTCATAAATAAGCAGATTATTCAAGAAATGTCAAAACAGTCATTTATTCACATGCACCATTTTAAATATGCAACTTCGCTATTGGGCACATGTTTACTTGTAAAAAAAATATATTCTAAGTACAAATTATTTATCAATTTGTTTTGAAAAGATGAGTAATGTGTTATTGTGCAAGCGAGACTTGGACGTTGTTGATAATATACAAATGTAGAATGGACTACTACTACTACTATTACTGCTATACCGACACAACATATCCCACAAATGGGGTAGCCATCGGTCAAACTACACGTAATAAACATGCAGATTGTCTTCTCCGTTCCAATAATAAATTAGACACAAAGGATGGATGGTTTGCCTCATCGCTGAGTTATAGAATGTGGAATGAAGTGAATTAAAAAAATGAAATATTTCATTATTTGGTAACATAGATTGATAATTCGCGATAAGATGGGTTAGTTGGAAGAAATCACGCCTCTGCGATAAATTCGCCCTCTGTATGTTGATTGTATTAATGTATTTTATTCGAATGTATTTTTGTGTAAATTTGGATTGAATCAATGTACTGTAGGTAAAGAATAAATTAATAAATAAATAAAAATGAAAATACGTCTCTCTCGAAATAAAAATATAATTATAAGTATATTATTTCATAATTTTAGTGGTACAAAGAGGGCAACTAGGACATTTATTATGATTAACCCAAACTATGCCGACTACGCCAGCGTAGCGCAAGAAATTTGTAAAATTTTATTTGATGAATGATTATGATTGCTACTATATACCAGGGATGTTGCGGATGTCGATTTTTACACATCCGCGGATGTGAATGCGGATGCGGATTTTTGAAGGCTCACATCCGCGGATGCGGATGTGGATGTTCAAGATGTTATAGAAAAAATTAGGAACTATCTTAGTTGGTAGGCCCCACTGTCAAATATGTGACGAAATTGTTGCTACAATAATATGATGGTTTTTTTGGTGAAATTTTTTTTTTGTTTTTTGCAAAAACCGACAAAAAAAATAAAAAAAATAAAATAAAACCGGCAAAAATAAAAACGCTTCGGATCTTGTCACCAATTTTTTCGTTCCCATTGGTTAATGTCAAGTGCGAACGGCACGCGCCATTCGCCGGCCCCGCCCCATTTCTTTCTTGTCGCAAATTATCTTACATCCGCATCCGCATCCGCATCGATTATTGCGGATGCGGATGCGGATGCAGATGTCTAAATACATGCGGAAGCTCCGCATTTGCGGATGCGGATGCGAATATTCGCAACATCCCTGCTATATACCTACTGTTCTCTGAGCAAAGTTTATTCAGAGCTAGTATCAACGCAGTGTTGAATGAAAATGATTCATTGATAACTAGTCAAAATAAGTGTAAAGTGTATTTGCTGTAGTACAAACAGGTCTTTGATTACTACTTAAACAAACTCTATGAGTACCTACGCTAATTAATTAACACAATCTAGAATCTAGATGTTTATTCTATCAAGACTACATACATAATGTGAGTAAATGAAAATTATTCATAACAGTACTGATTTATCTATTTACGTAACTTAAACAGTGCACAGTTATTGTTATGGAATGAAATTCCACAAAATTAACCAATCCATCTTTACTATAATTATGTCGGCCGGTGTGGCATAGAGGTAACGCTCTTGCCTTTGGGTCACGAGGTCCCGGGTTCGATTCCCGGCCAGGGCAAAGTGAGGAATGATCTTTTTCAAATTGTCCTGGGTCTGGGTGTTACATGTATATGTGTTTAGTGTATTATATGTGTGTGCATCGTCGTTTTAGTACCCATAGTACAAGATTAATCTTAATTTGGGACTAGCTCGATCTGTGTGAAATGTCTATGTATGTTTATGTTTTATGATCCTATACCCTCAGGTCGTATCCCAAGTGGGGTAAGAAGATAGAACTTAATGCCATATATATTAATTATCTTTCGTTTCTTCTACATTCGTACAATTTCTTATACACGCACGTCAATTTTTCGGACTCAGGATGCGGACACCCTTGATAATTTGATCCATGTGATTCTAGAATATCCGCACTTTCTCATACCTCTTCTTTCAGATGAGTATATCCTCTTTGTTATCCATTCGTTCGACATGTCTAAACCATCTTACACAACACTTCTTTTGCATCCGCTCATTCTTCTAATATACTTCTAATGTTCAGGTATTCAAGTCGAGGTTAAAGATCATACCTACTGTTCACGAGATGTAGTGAAAGAAAAATCTACATAGGTGTTTTAAAATTAATGCAAAAATTTTAAAATAAATATAACAAATGTCTAATTCTATTATTTGATTTATTAACGAGAGAGACGTCTTTCGTTTTTCTAGGACATTGTCAACAATGAGATTAACAATTAACAATTAGTCCTAACATGACGAAAGACGTCCCTCTCACCAATGGGCAATATAGTAGATGAAAACTTTGTTTTATTCAATTCTCTATGGAATTCTACTACTTAAACACCGATACAGTGAGCAAAAATTATCATACTACTTAGTGCTAGGAAATCAAAAACTTACCTCTTAAATGTTCGTGATATGTTTACCTATGAATGCTGAGATATCACCAATCTTTCAGAATTTCATGAAAATGTTTTTCAGAAGTGTAGATAATAAAAGACTGTGTAAACATACCTGAAACGAAAAGAAAAATTATAATTAGTTATGTTTATAATTGTATTTGAAAGACATACTTACTAAAAAAATATATTCAGTGGCGAATTACGTGGAATAGTATAATAATGCAATAATACAGTGCAAAAAAAATATTCGAGGGGCATCCAGGTGGAAGAAGAAAAGTTTTTAGAATTAGGCTAAGATGGGAGGATGAGATTAAGAAGGATGCCAATCAACTATGTTCCACGTAACGGACTAGAAAGCTGTAGTGGGAGACAGAAGGAGTAACCAAAGGTTGATGGATACCAAAGCTAGATATAAGCCATCGAAGAAGAAGAAGTATAAATTAAATATTGATGATTTCTCTACTTATTAAATTCCAAAGTGCGTACGAGCCTAAGCCAGAAATTGCTAATGTTGCACCGTTGTTACCATGGAGATAAAGTAGCGTTACTGAAGGTACAAGTAATCCGACTTATGCTCACGCTGACACATTATTAATAGAGAGATATATTAAATGTTTTTTAAGACAATCAGAAATAGATAAAACTCTAATTTTTGTAGATATTAATCATAACTTCAGATCAACAATAATTGCTCTTCATACATAAATACATAATCTATGTCTCATCAATCTGTCTAGACCGCAAACTTGTTGAACAAAAACCATAATAAAAACAATTTTAATAAATAGATCGAAATACCAAACGATTGACAATAGTATTATTTGTCATTATATTCATTACAAAAACCATAATATTGGGTCAAAGAGCAACTCGATGGTATTATTATTTAGTCTATGCAATGGGTATTAAGCATAACACAAACGTCAAAGAATGTTTACAGTACGTTGCGGATAAAGGATGAATCAATCATAATATTATTCTGTCTTAAATATTTATCCATCTACGAGATGATTTGGTCAATGTTATAAATATATCATTTACGTGTTTGTTTACTGCCATATACAAATATAGTGACATGTATGAATCATACGCGGTCATTAAATCACTTTATTAAACTTTCTTAGAAAATAAATTACCTAAATAAATTGACGTAGGTACATACATAATAATTATTAAATTATATCGTGTTGCATCTAAGTAACTTAGTAGTTCACATCTTTCTAATCGCTTGATGATGGAGTCGAGAGTCTCCGAATACTAGTAAGCGAAGTTAATAAAGTCATTTGGATGTTAACTACATACTGTAATTTATTTCAATTTATCTTTAAATGGACTTCCAACAAGTACCTTCGTTCAATAATTGGAAAATAAATAAATAAAATAAATAAATAAATAAATAATATCGAAATTTTAGTAACTAGTATTATCTTGGTGAAGAGAGTTAATGATGTAGAAGTCAGAACCTCAACAACCTGATTGTCTAACGTAAAAGAGACTTGGGGATAGTAGAACTTGATTCAGCACAGGTGCAGGATGGCACATTTGGAGGATACCTAAGAACCAGACACATTTTGGGAATATCTTGCTATTATACGCAAATTCTTTCGCTGACGAATATTAACTTGATGCCGGTTTTCCAAATTGTTAAAAAAATAATGCCAAACGAGCCATTTTTTAAAGAAATTTAATAAAATTACTTCTTCTCGATTTCAAAAAAGTTACTTTCTCGGGATCGTGTATGTAATGACAGTTAGACGATTTCAACACAATCCCACGAAATCGAGTAACTGTCAAAACGACGTCAAGAGTACCAATTTTCAAATTTTGCACGATTTCACATCTTCTTCAAATCAACACTCGATTCCAATGCGATCCGGCGCTAGCGTCGAATTTCAAGACTACCATTTTGAAATTTTACGATTTTGTGATTGGGATCGAGTATCCAGAGTAACACTGCAGGATGGCCGATCCCAGATGATGGGAATGTAAGGCCGAGAGAAAAAATAGTTGGATATTAGTAACATTTGGCAGAGTTGAAAATGTTAACTTTGGAGCATCCGAATAAGTATAGGTCTCTCTTACTTCTTTCCGTCATTTTAGAGTGTTCTGCAAAAGGCAGTATAGGTATGTTTGAAAAATAAAGACATTTTACATCTTGAATCCAGCTGGGATGAGGTTTGCCACCCATCCTGAATGTCTACATTTTTGTTAACACGCAGATGACAGCTTGCATTATCATTAAATGCAGCTTGTTTGCTGTCTATGTCGCAGTCGTTTTGAAGAATCCGTCCGTTTACAAACGGCGTCGTCGTTTTACAAACGGCAGGCATATTATAAAATGACGAACGTGCATTCCGGCATTTTACAAAAAAAAGTTTTATATTATTTTATACAATTTCTTGGGATGTTAAGTAAATATAAGCATAAAATCTATCTTCCTCGAAAATCCACATTGCATGTTTGAGTCTTGGTTTAAAGATATGTACAAAACAAAAACAAATTAATTGAACATAATTACTTCATGATAAAATCATTATCTCGAAATTAGTTCATAATAATCCGGGCGTCTGTCTGGGACGGCGGACAGCGTCTTTGACCATGGAATTAGTCGAGAAAAAATACAATTATATTAATGTAGTTATTATTCATATATATATATATATATATATATATATATATATGCATTCATGATACGACAATAGTATCATTATCCCTCAAGTCCTGGAATAAATTGATTCGGAGCAAAATATTTTTCACAATTTTCCGAGTACCCATTTTATACAATTATTTAAAGTTTTTCATATGAAAACTATTCCTCCATCCCACTAGAGCATCTCCAACAACGTACTGATTGTATGTAATAAACATGCAGTTTGTCTTCTGCGTGCTAATTACTTTTTTTTCAATTCGTGTTTTTATTATTAGGTATTATTTTTATTTGTGTTTAGTGTCAATGTGACGTGGTTAGATGGAAGAAATCACTATAAAGTGATAATTTCACCACTGCATATCATCACAGTTTTTCTTATGTACCTACTCGTAAACTGCTCTGTTGATTTTATTATATGAATGATGATGTGCAAGAAGAATAAACTAAATAAATAAAAAATATTACACTCAGAATGATAGGTATACCTCATAACTGTTGGATTAAAGATGATAAATGTTTAATTTTTGATATTTTATGAACACTACCATTTTTTAAAAACACTGTGCCGGTATTTTTCGTTTTATCAATTCGTGGGTTCAATGTTAGAACTAGACAACTCAAATTTGATCGTTTTGAATTATATATTTCCGATGTATGCCTTTAATGTTTTGAGTAATTTCTAGTAATAATTATGAATTGAGAGGCTTCCTTATACTGTTATTTAAGTTATTCACTGTGTCGGTGTGTAGGTAGTAGAATTCCATATCGAAATAAACAAAACAAGCGTTTTATTCTACTAATGATTTAATTTGTGAGAGAGACGTCTTTCGTCTTATGAGATTGACAATGTCCTCATAAGACGAAAGACGTCTCTCTCACAAATTAAATCATTAGTAGAATAAAACGCTTGTTTTGTTTATTTGTTATTTAAGTGTTTCAATAATATATATAATATTAATGACTATCCTTCTGATTGTAATATCATGATTTATCCATTATCTCAAAACTATTCATTTTGAGTTCTCTAGTTCTAGCATTGAACCCACGAATTATTAGATAATATACAGTGTTTTTAAATCAACATTTCGATAAGTACTGCAGGATTAATATTAAAACGATCTAAATATGATTTTAATCATATCTTCATCTTAAACTCTACGATGCGCGAAGTGACTATAGTCAAAAATATGTACATGTCAATCTTGCGGTAGCTGAGTATAATCTTTATCAACATTTTCATGAATATTATGGTTGTATTATGTAACATAACCACAAGAATGTATCAGAAATCTGATTAAATTTGAGTTCGTCCGTAGTCTGGAGATAGAGTCTCGGCCTCTCGAGCAGGGAGTCTGTGGTTCGATCCCAGGTGCCGGCAAACTCCCTTTTCACGACACAAGCTTTTAGCTTACTGTTGTGAAAGGTGTATAAGGTTGTATTTGGGTTTATAACAAAAATCCAGATTAGTATGTCTTTAAATAAAAAAAAAAAAGATTTTTTGACGAAATAAGAAGATATTAGATTTATTTTATTTATTTAAGAACATAAGACAAACTATAACAATAAGTAATCCATAACCTTAATATATATGTAACAATTTTTTTTCTCACTCTCCAAACAGTAAAAAGTTTACTGGTATTAGGAGAGTAGGGACATAAATTAAATATAAAACAAATCAAATGCATACAAATTAGAAAACTATTTCTACACACTATTCTTTTACAAATTACATTATACGAGGGTGGGTCAATAAGTCCTTAGAAAAAAGCATTAAAACAGTTTTTATTTTTGTATTTTTTTTTTTATTTCTCAACATAATCTCCTTGGAGCTCAATACACTTGGTTAGACGTTTCTCAATTTTTTTTAAACCGTCAGAAAAATAAGTTTTCGGAAGGTCCTCAAAATAAGCATTTGTCCGATCGATGACTTCTTCATTTGAAAAAAAACGTTGTCCACTTAGCCATTTTTTTAAGTTTGGGAAAAGGAAAAAGTCACTGGGGGCTAAATCTGGCGAATACGGTGGGTGGTCGACCAATTCGAACTTCAATTCTTCAATTTTAGCCATTGATCGTAAACATGTGTGAACACGGGCATTGTCCTGATGAAAGAGGATTTTTTTCCTGTTTAAATGAGGCCGTTTTTCTTCAATTTTGTTTTTTAGCTGGTCCAATAAAGATGCATAATAATCCCCTGTTATTGTTTTTCCTTTTTCCAAATAGTCAACGAAAATAATTCCACGTGCATCCCAAAATACAGTAGCCATAACCTTACCAGCTGATTTTACGGTTTTCGCCTTCTTTGGACATGGTTCGCCTTTCGCAATCCACTGCTTTGACTGTTCTTTCGTCTCGGGAGTATAGTGGTGTATCCATGTTTCATCTACAGTCACAAAGCGACGAAAAAATTCATCCGGATTGCGTTGCATGAGCGACAACAGAGGCCTGAGTCAACAACACACTTTCGTCTCACGTTCCCGCTCCGCTAGCGTTCGGGTGCAGACGATGGTGCGCCAAAGTGTTAATTTTCGTAACTATTGTGTATCTTAGCAACGAAATTGACACTTGCTTGCAACATCGTCTGCACCCGAACGCTAACGGAGCGGGAACGTGAGACGAAAGTGTGTTGTTGACTCAGGCCTCAGGGCTTTAGAGGCCACCACCCTATTGCGTTTATTGTCGACTGTGAGCAAACGCGGCACCCATCTTGCAGAAATTTTTTTCATGCCCAATTTGTCATGTAAAATAGAAATGACGCTACCTTTTGAGATCCCTGTAACCTCAATTATCTCACTCAACTTTAATCTTCGGTCATTTAACACCATATCGTGGATTTTATTGATCATTTCTGGTGTAGTCACCTCTACAGGACGTCCTGAGCGTGGTTCATCCTTTGTTGATGTACGACCACGTTTAAATTCATTTAACCAGTTATAAATAGTTGCAAGTGAAGGAGCAGATGTGCCATGAACTAAATCCAACTCATTTTTTATTTCCTTTGCTGTTAACCCTTTTATATTAAAATGTTTAATAACAGCTCTAAACTCAATTTTCTCCATTTTTGTAAACAAGCAAATTTGTAAACAAACAAATGTACGAGAAACACACAACAACACGACCAATCTGATTGAAACTTCGCAGCATACTGAATCGGTAGTGCCGCTGCATGAAAACAAACCGCTTACAGTACTAGTCGCGCCACCTGTCGGCTTTTCTAAGGACTTATTGACCCACCCTCGTACCTACTGTAATTTAAACAAAACCTAAATAATAAACTTTAAGAAAATATATCCAATGCTAACACATTTGAAAGCTATTTCCAATTTTTATATATTTCTTAAATATCATATCCCACACCATCACGGCATATCCCACAAGTGGGGTAGCCAGCAGATCAGCTGCATGTAAGAAACATGCAAACTGTCCTCTTTGTGCCAATATGAAATCAAGACATTCAGGATGGGTGGCAAACCTCATCGCTGAATTTAAAATGTAAAATGTCTTAATTTTTTCGAACACCTGCCTTTTACAGGACACTCTAAAACTTACGCAGAAGAGTAGGAGACCAATTTTTTACCGGGTACTCCACGAGACAAAACTAAGACTTTCATAAGATATACAGATAAAACAAGAAGTAAAAGTTTCTCCTGAAAACTTGAAATCTGACACCCCACATGGCAATATTAAAAAATATCAAAATCACGACAATATTAATTTGAATTTTTCCTGGCATTAGACTGTTAAGTTTTTGTGTGATCATGACTGATCTGGTTGTACAATGCTGAGAAGTGTGGATGGCAATTCTGCCGCCGCGTTAAAAAAAATGTATATATACATTTGATGTCATCAATTTCTGATACATTCTTGGAGTTATGTCATATAATACAACCATAATACTCATGTAAATGTGGAAAACGAGTATTCTCAGCTACCGCGGGATTGGCATGCACGTATTTTTGTCTTAAGTCACTTCGCGCATCGTAGAATTAAGATCAATACAAGATTAAGATCGTGCAATGAGTAATCCTGCTGGTTTAGGCATAATATTTATAATGTATTAGTTCATCCCATACAGTGCATCCATTGTAAGAGTTCAAAATAATGAAATAACATTTGTTTAAGTGGCGTATTATCATAATGAATGCGTAATAATGCTATCCCTACTCCACTATAATTTGTATTGTATGAGAGTGATTCATATTACATTAGATTCTTAGAAATACATTAAGTGTGGAATATTGTATAGTTAATTATTATATATTATAATGTTTATGTTTTTTAAGTCTACAAAACACTACACTCGGTACAAATAATGATATACAAATTACAAAGCGAGAGAAAAACATACATATATATATACTTACTACAAAATAAATTAAATTAAATAAACTTTATTGTACAATTTAATAATAGTACAAAAGGCGGGTTTATTGTCTACGGGTAATTTCTTACAACCTACCAGTACCACTGCACCATCACTGGATATTCTATAAGTGACTTCTTAGTCAGTTGACCAGCTGTAAGCAATAAAAATACGAGCTAGCCGTCCTCTTCGTGCTAGCAAAAAATCAAGACATTCAGGATGGGTAGGGAGGCAAACCTCATCGCTGAATTCAAAATGTAAAATATCGTTATTTTTCCGAACGCCAACTGCCTTTTCCAGGACACTCGAAAACTTACGGAAAAGAGTGGGCGACCAATTCTCCCCCAAGTTTTTGACACGGAGAGGTCAGCTTGCGTGTTTATTACAAAGAGCTGTCTGCTGGCTACCACACTTGTGGGATATGCCGTGATGGTATAGTAATAGTAACTATAGTAGTTGTAGCAGGAATACTGTTTAAGTGTTTTAATTTTGATAATCTAACTGTACTTCCACCAAGTACCATCTGTCGACGACATCGAAGGAAAGTAGACAAAAGATATTCCACAGATGTTGGTTTTGGCCGGCCAGTTCTTCAGGCTGCCCACTCAAATTATGGCATCTTCCATGTGGACAAATTTGTTGGTTCAGAAATTAGAATCGTAAAAATGGAAGTCTTCAGACGACTTGTGCACTATTCAGGTGGTCGATGGGTCTTTCAATTGTCGAAAACATTGACTAAAATAATGGATAATTCAAAATATAAAGATTACTATGCAATCAAATATAATAAATTATGTATTGTTGGTACTGAGGTTTTCATGGTTCGTGCTTATGTAAAGTTAAGTCATGTTATGTTATGTTATGTCATGTTAGTAGATTTGACCAGAAATAGAGCTTGCGATTAGAATGTCAATGTATTCATGAATATACAAGGGCTGGTTCTTTCAAGGGATGAAAAATTATACTTCTTTATAAAGTTGACATTTTCAACCGACGTTTCTTGGTGGAAGATCATGTTGAATTAATTATAAATAAAACATTTCTTTAGTATTTCCACTGTGACTTTTTTAGTCGCGAGCTGGCTTTCAAGAGCTTCCGCTCTCATCATCAGGCTAGCGTGTATAGTAAAGAAATAACAAATTGGTGACGAATATATAACATAACATAACATACATAGACAATTCACACAGATCGAGCTAGTCCCAAACTAAGATGAATCTTGTATTATGGGTACTATTACGACGATACACACATATTTTTTTTTTTTTTTTTTATTTATTTGAAAAATATCACAAAATTACATATACATTACACATTTACATAAATACACTTAAAAATCTATTGTTTACTATCCCATTAAAAGAGTTATACTTGTGTATGGGATAGATTTACAGTATTATTAATTTTACACATCTTAACAATAATATACTTAACTAATACTTACTCTAGATATATTCTACTTAACAATTAACTTTTTTTTTCAATAAACCTATTTTATTTTTAAATACTCTATAATTCCCGATGCTTTTCAGTTCCTTTGGTAACCTATTAAACCATTTTGTACCCTGGTAGATGTAATGATGTTGTGTTATGGTTTTTCTACACATAGGAATAGATAAATTACCCGCAATATGTGACCTTCGACTCCGGACTGTATCAGTGACCTGACTATCAAAAGTTTCTTTATGTATCTGTAGTACTGCTATATTCCTATACAACTGTTCCACTGTAGGTACCTCGAAAATTGTGAAGAGTTCATCCGTGGGGAACATTCTTGGTTTACGGAGTATTATTTTGATAATAAGTTTTTGAGTCACAGTTACAGATCTTATGTTAGTCTTGAATGTTCCACCCCAGGCAATAATACCATACAGCAAAACAGGCTGAACAAACGCATAGTACACAGATCTCATTGACTCCCTTGACATAATGTTTCTCAGTCTCAGAAATATGTATATCAGCCTTCGTATCCTATTTACGGTTGCCTCAAGATGACTCTTCCATTTCATGTCCTGGTCAAATGTTAAACCAAGATATTTAACGGATTCCTTCTGTTTCAATTCCTTACATTTCCCATTATCATGTGAAGAACAACGGCAGTCATCATCATGGATTTTTATTAAAATGTTCGGTGGTACTTGTGAGGGTCGCACAGAGAAAGGTACAAATATAGTCTTTTCAGAATTTAACGATAATATATTCTTATCAAACCATTTTTTAATTAGATTTATGTCTCGATTAGCTTCCTCTATGGCCTCCGTCCACGTGTCACCAGTTGACAGAATAACGGTGTCATCCGCGTATGAGAACAGACGTCCCTCAATGTTGACTCTAAAAATAGGATTTATATATATTAAGAACAATAATGGGCCGAGTACAGTTCCCTGTGGCACACCATACAGTGGTGTCCCCGGGTCGCTGAAAACATCATTCAGTTTAACAGTTTGTCTTCTATCGGTTATATAAGATTTGAACCATAGGAATGCCCTTCCATGCACACCGGTCTGAGACAACCTTTTCAACAACATTGTATGCGATATACTGTCGAAAGCCTTCCGCAAATCGATAAACATTCCGATGCATTTCTTACCGCGATCTATATTAGCTATTATTTCCGATGTTAATCGTGCTATGGCATCGTGCGTTCCACACCCGGTTCTAAATCCAAACTGATTATCATTTAATATATTATTTTGTTCGAGGTATATACATAACTGTTTTTTTACTATTTTTTCAATAATTTTTGTTATATTAGAGACAACAGATATAGGTCTATAATTTGTCATAAAATTTGGATCACCGCTTTTAAAAACTGGACTCACTATAGCCTGTTTATAATTTAATGGGAATTTTCCAGTCTTAAAACTTAAATTTATTATATATGATAATGGTTCACTTAGGTACTTTTTAAATTTTTTTAATAGTGTTGTATCAACACCATCATATCCCGGTGATGATCCATCTCTTAGTGTCATCACAGCATTCTCAACATCTATTCTTGTTGTCTGGGAAAAGTCAGAAAACTTGAACTCATTGCTATTGGTCTCTGTAAAGAGATCATCATGATGATGATCCGTGCTTAGATTATTTGAAATTATAATGTCAGCCAAGTTTTTACCTACATTAAAAAAAAATTCATTAAACCAATTTGCACATTTTTTAGTTTCATTTTTGACGGATACTGTGTCATTATTATTTGTGATTTCACGTATTGAAGAACGATTTTTTTTATTTTTATCTAGTAATTCATTAATGATTTTCCACTTTGCTTTGATATTATCACTATTTTGATCAATTTTCTTTTTATAGTATATTTCTTTAGCATGTTTAATTAGATGAACTAGTTTACTTTTATATCTTTTATATAACATAATATAGTGAGGATTATCTGGTGACCTTTTTAGACTGCGATATAGTTTTTCTTTGTGTCGTATAGAATTTACAAGTCCAACACTGATCCATGGTTTAATTGGTTTATTCTTTGAATTTATTTTAATATTTTTAATCCTGGTATTGTCTGATACCAACTGTGATAATCTTTCATCAAATTTTATGGCAGCCGTGTCAACATCTGTCTGAGATAAAACTTCATTCCAGCTTTCATTCTTCAAATCATTTTCAAGGTTCTGTGCATTTAGATATTTCTTTTCCACATATTTATTCATTACAGTGGGAAGTGATGGCGGTTGCATGTTGTAGTAAAACAATGTAGTGTAATGGTCTGTTATAAGGCTTTTCCAAAGTATCGATTGAATATCCTGAATATCATTTGAGTTAGTCCACACGTGATCCAAACAAGATGGTTGTTGGCCGTCACACTCACGAGTATATGCATTGATACAAGATTTAAAATTTAATTCCGTCATTAAATTCAAATATTCATCCTTAATTTTATTACTATTTTTATCTAGTGTATTTATGTTTATATCTCCGACCACTACTGTATGCATGTTTCTAGATTGTAATAGAATTTCGTGTAGTTTTATTAAAAATATCTCAGGATTAGATGAATGTGTTCGGTATATAACGATAACTTGGATAGTTTGTCTATTATAAAATAATCGGATTTTAATACAGTTTACATGTTCAATAACAATCTCTTCAAAATGTTTTACTATACACTCATTAGCTATAAACAAAGCAATACCACAATTTTTGTTTATTTTATATTTTGTGTAGTAATATTCATATCCGTTCATACTATAAGGGACCTCATTTGTGTTATGCGTCTCTGTCAGTGCAATAAGATGGAATTTATTCTTAAAATTATGTATGGACGTTACAAACTCGTCATAATTCTTATTAATACTTCTTATGTTCATCTGCAAGATTGAAAAATACTTATCAAATATCACACAATTATTACAGTCGTC
Organism: Athripsodes cinereus; assembly: GCA_947579605.1. Classification (NCBI taxonomy): domain Eukaryota; kingdom Metazoa; phylum Arthropoda; class Insecta; order Trichoptera; family Leptoceridae; genus Athripsodes; species Athripsodes cinereus. The sequence continues at coordinate 1,915,603 of OX388326.1, read as the reverse complement.
TATGCTATCACAAGTAATTTGTTCAACTTTATTGTAGTTATCAATATCGCTTAAAATATCATCCATCATTATATAAACTTGATGTATTTAATTTGATCAAAATTATATAGGTAGGTATAGCATAAACACTGCATACAATATTATACAATCTTACAATATTATTAACATTGCGTTCAAAATTATACAAGCCGTACATCGTCATTGCATTCACAAACACATCTATTACAATGTAACATGTCCGCACAGGCAATGTATCATAAGGCAGTATGAGTTTCAATTTACTAATATATAAATTCGCCAATTTAACACTCTGGATATTCACTTGCAGGACCGCAAATCTATCAAGTCTCTCATGCAACAGACCACATAGGCATGACACTCGTATACACTTACACTTTGAAACATGAATACATGAAGCAATCATACGGAGTATTTCGTACTTGATGGCACCGCCCGCACAATCTAGTCAAAATTCTATTCTTGAAATCGCTATTTTGAACATGCGTTCATAATAAATACATACGTCACGGTTCATTGCACTATGTTGAACATCCACATTTCCTTTCCTTTCTTTTTCACGAATACAGTTGGAGCATTTTGGAGGTTCATCTTTCCTGTCACAGGTTTCAAATTTATGTTTTCCTCCGCAATGTGAGCAAGTAGGTGGATCCAGCTTCTTCAGGCAATTTAGAGAGATATGCCCTATCATCAGGCAGTGGTAGCATCTTACAGTTGGATCTGCATCCACCACCGGAACACGCTGATATCCCAAACTCAGCATACCTTTCTCCATCAAACATGTTCTTGCCGAAGGACTTGCCTCAATTACCACATTCATACTGTCAGAATTTCTTCCGATTGGTATCATTTTGATTATTTTCATTTCATCTCTTCCCACGTTCATTTTTTGGAGTTCTGTGTTCTGAAGGTATAGATCTTCCAATACATCTTCTTTTTTATAATCAACTGTAACTCCTTTTAGAAGAATTCGCGGTTTGCGTTTTTTTAGGAGTTCGGCGTGGCAATATTTACCTAGTTTTTCGTTGATGGCCGCTGTCAACAACTGGGCGTCTTCCTTGCTAAGGCAATTCGCTATTATCTTATTGTCTCTTGTCTTCAGTCCAGCCACTGAGATGCCATATTCAGAAGGTTTGATGTTCTTCTTGAGCTTGGAAGTGATTTCTTCAATCAATCTTCTTGTATGTACAATGCACTAAACACATATACATGTAACACCCAGACCCAGGACAATTTGAAAAAGGTCATTCTTCACTTTACCCTGGCCGGGAATCGAACCCGGGACCTCGTGACTCAAAGGCAAGAGCGTTACCTCCGCGCCACACCGGCCGACTTACATCTTAACTTCGGCGATGAGATTTTCCACCCATTTTGAATGTCCTAATTTTTGTTGGCATGTAATTTTTCTGGAGAAACGCGCAAAGTAAAGTTCCATCACTTAATTAAATTGATTGCAATGATGTATAAAATTAATATGATAGAATCAACAATGTATTTTTTTTTTTTAAGAAATATCTGGGTTTTGTTATTAACCCAAATACAACCGTATACACCTTTCACACTTGTTTGTGTGTTTGTTTAATTTATTCTTCAGTGTACATTGGTTACAATTATTTCAAATCAATACAAAGTATCATAAAAATATCAGTTATACAATTCAATGTACAGAGGGCGAGTTTAACGCACGTAGAATTCGGTGTATTTCAACTAACCTCACTATTTGGTTTTGACAGAATTAGTTTTCCAATAAACGCAAAACGATCAAAAGATTCTCAATAATAGGGTCATTATCTTTCATCTGTCTGTCTAAAATTTCTTAAACATTTGAGAAATTTCTCAAGTAGATCTGAGTAGCAGCTTTCTTCGTATAAAATTCACCGACCCTGTTAGACCCATTCAACAACTTCACAAAAGCTTCTAAATATAGTTACTAAATAATATGCGTACACGGTACCACATCGCTCCAGTCATCAGCATACAACCATCTAACCTTCGGAGCAAGCTTCCGTCAAACTAACTTTACATATAAGCTGCAACCTACTATTATATTTCTCCATTGCCAGAGCTTTATTCTATATTCTGAAAAGATATGGGTTCACAAAAAGCATACAACCTTGCTCTATGAAAATATGTATGAGCTTGTCATTGTCATACCAAATTATTCAAAAAGCAAGGCCGTAGAAATTTATTCAAACTTTTTCTTAATACTTTCTAGGCATAATGATTGACTGTCTCTTATTATTATCGAGGAGGTTTATTTTATGTGGTTGATTTGATACTAATTTATCTGACTCCAATATGTGTAATAAGATGTTATAACCTCTCGATAAAATATAAGTTAGTTACCTATGTAAAGAATAAGTAACAAACTCCAATTAATAGGTATAAGTTTTTGATTGGAATAAAATAAAAGAAAGATATCAATACTAGATTTACACGATCTTTTTATAATGTAGCTCCACAAGGTACATTATTTATACAAAAATGTATCCTTGACTTTTAATTTGATGTTTTTTGCGTCTGTTTGTAGTCTGTTCAAATCTTTGACTTCATAGCTTGCAGAACAGACAGATGAAAGATAATTACCCTATTATCGAGTATCGATTTTCATTAATTGAAGAAATAATTATGTCAAAACCAAGTACACTGTCGATTTAACATTTTTAGAGAGTTTTTATATGACAAATAAACTGTAAAACTATAAACTATAACACTGCCTTAATCACCACTATTGTATTGTCTATTTAATGAACTGTTTATACGTATAAAAGGCTCACGCCGTGTATTAATATACCTACATAAAATAAAAATATATTCCTCTCGTGGTGTCCCCAGATAAGAATAGGCTTCTCACTTATTTCTGTAAGTTTTTGAGTGTCCCGTAAAATGCAGTTATTCGTAAAACATACGAGGTATAGCAAGTTGACTAATTAGTAGCATGTGATAAACACGCAAGTTATCTTCTCCGTGCCAATAAAAATAAGACGTTCAGGATTGGTGGCACAAGTCTCAAGGCTGAATAATTATTGTAGATGTTGATTGAGGTTATCGGTAGGGTCTCAGACTTTATCGAGAGATCCGGGTTCGATTCCACCAGCTGTCGACTTACTCCACATTTAGGACACAAGCATATTACTTACTGTGACAGTGGTATAGCCAGACAATGTCCTAATAAGACGAAAGACGTCTCTCTCGTCGAATAAATCAATAGTAGAATAAAACGCTTGCTTTATTTATTTCGATACTGGTGAAAGTGTATGTATAGGGGTGAATCTGGGTATGTTACAATACTAAATTCATCTTTTAAAAAAAATATGTATTCGAACACTGTCTTTTACAGACCACTTAGAAAAGTTTCAGAAAAGAGAAGAAGACCTATTTCTTTGACTATGCCAATAATAGAATGTGCCCTGATGGTATAGATAGATAGACGTTGTAGGTATTTTTCACGTTTACGTGTCCATCTCCTTGGTAACGGCGTGTGTAAATGCTAGCAGGTAGCTCACGTTTCAAAATGCTATTACGAGACTATAGTTCACGTTACTACGATACCAAATACAGGACATCGTAGATTTGCGTTTCTGCATACAGTAATTATTATTGTTAATTTATAATCTGCTTAGACAAAGAGATAATGTAGATCAAATATTTAATTTAATTTTATATGATTTGTTTTACAAATGATTATTTTTTAGGCAGCTAATAAAAAAAATCTGTTGATGAAATTGAAAAACATAATCCATGGATACAAATAATTATAAGGCGTAGAAAAGTCCGTAGAATACTGACGTCTAGAGGCTATCATTGTGGTTAATAAGAGAGAATTTCGAAACCCTTGGTATGTCTCCTGGTCGCCTTTTTGATTAAAATCGATTCTGAGTATAATCGTTTTGTGATGAATGATAATCAATATTTGCAAGATTCGTCGCAACCAATATCTGTACGACGGAGCGACACTACACTATCTCAATAGACACCATTTTTCAGTATGACCGTTCAAAGTTTATTCTACAAAATTTTATTTGCTTATCACATGTTAATTCACACGTAATTACTCTTAAAAATTATCATGAATGATTGCTTTTTATCATATTTCACTCTTTTTAAAAAAAAATCACATTATTGTGTTAAAATCGCTTTATTTTGCTTTCACAAAATTTGACATATTTTTTTTATTAATAGATATTACAAAATATTACCTACTCGTTTTCAAGATAAACGAATATGTCATTTAAAAGAGCATAATAAGGCCTACAATACAATGTTTATTAGTCACTTCGGCCAAAATTCCACATTGTGTAGTTTCGATCCCATATACAGACATATTTCGTTTATTTTTTGAGAAAACGTAAATCAAACGGACGTTAAGCGAAAACGAATCGTATTTTTATTTCTTCCTTTATATATTTCACATAGCCATAGGTGAAAAATCAATAGTTTTAGCCCTTACAACTTCGCCAACATACACATATAACTATCTAAGGCCAGTCAGTATTACGAGTACCTACGTAAAATAACATCATAATACAAACTATGTTATAGCTATTATAATTAGTTTTACTATCGAATTCATTCAAGGATATGTAATGAATGAAATATGAGATAACTGAAAAAACTATTTTTAATTATAATCAATAGATTTTCATAGTTTTTCTCAACTCTTCGTTCTTGTACATATCTAATAGTATTTTTTCTTTCATTTTGTGTATTTTTTTCTACTACTATACTACCACTACACCATAACGGTATATCCCAGAAGTGGGGTAACCAGCAGAACACCTGCATGTAATAAGCATGCAGGACGTCCTCTCTGTGCCAATAAAAAATAAGACATTCAAGATGTATGGCACACCTCATCGCTGAATTTAATATGTAAAATATCTTTAATTTTTCGAACACCTACCTTTTACAGGACACTCGAAAACTTATGGAAAAGTGTGGGAGAACAATTCTTTATCGGGTTTATAAGGCTCCACGGCCTTATTTTTTTTACCATCACAATATTATTTAACTGCGTTATAAATATATGGATTATCTTCTCCGTGTCATAATGTTTAATGTAGTTTAACATAAAATTGAGAGGAATCTCGTCGTTTCTGTAAACTCGCGTATTTCCATTAAGTACATTTAATGTGAATCTCAACATATAATTAAGATGAGAAAATAGGGCTTATTCGCACCGTGAAAGTCAGAGGGCCTTTCTCAGAAGTAATCGTCAACGTCAGGGACACTTAAATAAAAATAAAGTAAGATACTCGAAGATTTTTAGAAAATAGCTCCTAAGTCAGAAGGCCTTTCTTACAAGTGATAGTCAACGTCGGGGACACTCTAAAAAAAACTTGTAGGATAGGTTTCTACCTAGTTGAAAATTTAAAGAAAATATTTCTTCAGGAAAATAGTTCCAAAGTCAGAGGGCCTTTCTTACAAGTGATCGTCAACGTCGGGGACACTCCAATAAAAATGTCGTAGGATTCTCGAAGACTTATTGCATAAAATAGTGATTTAGGAACTCAGCGAATGAATTAGTATCAAATATCGCTCATTGTACAATTGCTACTACTACTACTATACCATCACGGCATATCCCACAAGTGGGGTAGCCAGCAGATCAGCTGCATGTAAGAAACATGCAAACTGTCCTCTTCGTGCCAATATAAAACCAATACAATTGCATAAACATATTCAGTACAAAGAACAAAGTCTTTGTTACAGTAACGTTGGTATAGCCACACGAATGTATAAGTATTTAAATTATTTATTTGCGTGCCGCACGCCACCTTTCTTCAACCCCCCAATGTCCGAGGGTTGAATGATTCAAAACAACAGTTAGCCGATATCACACAAGGGTAGGTATAGTCTGTAGGCCTTGGAGATGTTGTCAGACGATTGGTAATTTAACCACTAGACCATGAAGTAACGAAAGAAATTACTTTATTGATTTGTATGTAGGAATAATTACGTCACGAAAACAATTTGGTTACTCACTTTATTTCTACTGATACCGATATACACGTCATGTTCCATTGGTCGGAATGTGTTGAAAACGAAGAGGTGTTATGGAGCATTCTGCTATATGGTAGCGAGACGTGGTCCATAGGTAAAAATGAAAGCGGACAGTTGACGACCTTCGAGATGTACCTACTGCAGACGAATGCTGAGGATCCATTGGTCGGAACATCTAGAAATCGAAGAGGTGTTAATCAGGGTAGGCGAAAGAAGGGAAATCCTTTAAAAAATCAGCTTACAACGAGCAAACTGGATTGGCCATAGCATCAGGCACACGGGTCTGCTCATCATCATCGCGGAGGGCAAGACCGAAGGCAGAAATGGTAGAGGTCGACCAAGATACATATATACGAATCATGTGAAGAAGGACATGAACTGTTGGACGTGCGTAGAATTAAAGAGACAAGCAGAAAATAGGGAGGAATGGAATAGAAGAAAATTCAAACTCGTTGTAGACCAATCCAATGGATTGTAACTCAATATTCATATAACTGTTATTTGTGTTGAAGGTGTTAGAATAATAATTTGAAGTGTTCTACGATACTGGACTATATAATATTTTATTTAATTTGTTCATTCTTTACCAAACATTGATTTCAAGCAATTTTACGTATAGAAATACAATTAAAATAAATATAATCATACAATCAATAAAAATACTTTTCATTTATAAAATTAATTTATATGAAATAATAAATTTAGGACACGTACCTAATCTGAATTGATTAATATGGTTTGCTCCAACTCATCTTAAAGGAAAAAAATTGAAGATAATCGCGGTTTAGGAAGGTGGCAGATGTCCTGGCTAAGAAACATCAGAGAACGGACCAGAATCCAGAGGGTGGAAGAGCTGTTCCGGCTAGCACAGGACAGAGAAGCCTACTCCAGGGTAATAGCCGACGTCGGGGGGGGGGGGGGACCTAACATGGCACTTTAATAAGAAGAAGATGAAGCAATAAGAGACAAACACCTGCTGTCATCATTTTTACATAATGTGTAACATACATACATTACATTTTACATACCGTATAAGGTATTTTGCCTTTGAAGAAAGAGTCACTGATAACGCGATCAAATGAGATAAGAGTATACTATGTATGTATGTGTTTATATAAAAGTGAAACTGAGAGATATGTATTATCTTTTTTACAATAATAAAGATAATAACGCCTGTGTTACCACCTAAAGAAACAATCAGAAGTTGGAATCTTTATTTATTTTTTATTTATTTATTTTTTATTTATTTATTTTTATTTATTTATTTTCTCGAAGGGAACAAACAGTCAACACCCAAAGTATTACAACAATTAAAATTAAATGAAATATAGACCACAAGAGTCCCCCTATATTACCACAGTTTAAAAAATTCAAAGCAACTAAGACAAACACACAAAACCAACAACAAAAACAAAGAAATATAATTAATAAGATAGGATAAGACAAGATAAGAGAAAAGTTAAACATAATGATCAATCATATTATAATACAATTAATAAAATTAATAAAATAAAACACATCAATGAACATCTTTATCAAAGACCTTTATAGTTGTATAAAGACTAGGAAAGCAATACTAATTTTCTCAGAAAACGTGTTCCAAAGGTCAGATTAATCAACATAAGAATATCTGTCTTTTACGAACAGGCCACAGAAAAACTTACAGCAAAGGGTGGGCGACTTTGCCGAGAATTCCACCGACAATTTTGAATTTTCTACAATGACAAAATTCAAAACAGGAAGTTGGTATTTATCAAAATGTCGCATTAAACAATCTTAAACACGCCCTTTGCGATAAGTGCTAACTTAGCTATCAACTCCATATCTAGGCATTAAACTCATAGATATTATGACGAATCAACATAATTAAAAATACCACATCAGTGACAATAAAATCATGTATCTTTTATTTTAATGTTATCTTATCTTTTTAATGAATAATCTTGACACATACTTATCCCTGCGTACTTAGCGCTGTTTAAATAGATTATTTAGGTAGTAGTAATAGGAAATCCTCACCACTGCCTACCCCGCATTAGTAATAACGATGATATTACATTAGGAAGGGTTTCCGGATTTGACATTCTCGATTTCCGCAAGATAGTAATTTAGTAGTTTTATTTTAAGTATATTATTAATCATAAAAGTACATAGAGTTAATAATTTACTAGTTACTTCACCTGTGGAAGATAAAATAACGGTATTGATATATGTATATTAGATTAATCATTACAATAACTTACAGCTGTGACTAATTTGACGTCTAATATAATTATACCTATCGTCGTTGCATATTCAAAATGTAAATTTGTAAATGTTTTGACATTTCTAGAATAAACTGTTCAAAATGACATTATAACCATTTTATAAAATGATTCTTATTATTATTATTGGACAACATTAAAGTGTCGTTTACGTGCCAAAGCACCTCAAGGACACTGTAATATTCATCAATTCTAGGACATTACATCCACGTCATATTATAAATATAGATAAATACAAAGATTAAATGAGAATCTCAGATACATAAAGGTATCCACGTCAGAAGTTCCATATTATATTGAGTTACATTAAATATTAATATCTTAGTATCAAATATTAAAACTTAATTTTTAAAGATTAATATCACATGCCAATAAAAAGTCAGGAAAATTAATTTTACTTTCCGATATCAAATAATTATGTACACAAAATGTGTTGTAAGTGTTAAGAATTAAGCAAATAATTTGGTTGGCATTCATCCTATTTTGTGGTTAAAATTTAACACTTTGGTTTTAATAAGTACACCTTGTACTATTTGTACACTTGGTAATATTTCGTAGAATATCTGTTTTGTTTAATATACTAAATCCGGCAGACAGATAGACGTCAGTCAATCTGACAATAATATAATTATTGTTTATATTTCAATAGCTAATATTAATTGTTAGTAACGAATGTATTTAATGTTAGTTTATTCACAACCTGTGCTCTCTGAGTAACGTTTTTCTCCAATAAAGTTTGTTTTCTATTTACGGAAGGGTGTTTTTTTAAAAAAACATACCACATATCAAGATAAATATACCGAATCTTAAAAACAATAAGTTAAAGGTAGGTATAACTTAATAATAATAAAATATTAAAAACAATGAGTAAAAGGTATAACTCAAAAGGCTTACAAATCGCTGGGTTTTTTTGCTAAGACACTCCAACCACTTTCAAAATCCAAACACGTTGAGGCTTTTGTATGATTCATTAGTTCGGAGTGTTATGGAGTCAGGATCGATTATTTGGTGTTCATCGGAAGACACATATTTTAATGGTAGAAAAGGTAAAAAGAAGATTTTTGTGATCGCTATATCGGAAGATGTATGGATATTATCCTTCCCTGTTTCTATGTTCATTCGTAATGGGTTGCCTTGGTTATAATACTTTAGAACATCGCCGAGATGTATTCTGTGTTCGTCACTTTTCAAAGTATTCAACGGTATCATAATATTTAATCCAATAATACTGGAAAATTTCAATATGTATGTTCCCGATGCATAATATGGACGTTCTCGGCATCACGATTTTTTTTACCAGCCTCAAAGCAGAACACTCTCAACTCTCCAGTGGGAAGAGTTATTCAAATGTTTAATGGTCTGGCTGGAGAAGTTGATATCTTTAACGTGACGTATGCAAAATTTATAAGAAAAATTGAGGATATATTGTAGTTGTATTATCGTTTGGATATCGTTTAAGGTTTTCTTCTGGGATCGCATTGGCCTTCAGCTGTAATGATCCTTGTAAGAATCGTTTTATTGTCAGTAAAAATAAAAATTATATGATATTCTACTTAAATTACAACACAGTTAACTTTTTATATTGACTTTTTTAAGAGTTCTCTTGAAAATGTCAATATATCAAAACTGATTAAATAAATCTAAGTGAAAAGTTAACTGTGTTGTAATTAAAGTAAAATATCATCAGTATGAATTTTCACTTTGTGAATTTTCAAACCTTAAGAGTTATTATAATAATATGAATTCCTTTTCGACTCTATAGCATCGAGGTTTATTATGCTAATAATTTATTTATTTTATACATTTATTTTATACATTCAACGGCATAAAAGCCTTTTTAATAATGTTATCTTTTATCTCTGGAATTACCTCTACACGTACAATGGTTTGACCCTATTTATTTCCTGGAATACATTGAAACTATCAACACAATAATAATAACAACGTAGTAGTAACTGTTTTCTGTATTGTACAGTCATCCATCTACTACTGATACACCTGAAAGGTTTATGATTACTGGAAAATCTATATGAAATACCTGGAAATGGAGCGATACCTCATTGTTTTATTATGTATGTCACTTTATAGAGGTAGGCATTAAAACAGTTTTTATGTTTTGTTGCGATGAAGTCATCCACAAATTGTATAAAATTTTATGCAATGGAATCTTCCTTCTTCCAAACATCATACCACGGCATGAGCTCCTACAAGTGAAATAACTGCAAGTAAGAAATAATATGCAGATTTTCCATACCGTGCCAATAAAAAAATAGACAATCAAATTGGATGACATGCTTCATCGCTGAATTGTTACAAATAAGACATTTAAATTATTATTACTATACCATCATGGCATATCCCACAAGTGGGGAAGCCAACTTGAAGGAGACCCACCGTCCACCAGGAAAGCTCAGAAATCTGGTGACTTCCATTTATCCGATTAAATTTCTACACTAACAAATTTGTCCGTACAAGAGGTGCCACGATGGGCAGCCTGAAGGACGGTAGCCAACAGTATATCTGCGTGAAATAAACATGCAAGCTGTCCTCACCGTGTCAATAAAAAATAAAATATTCAGGATGGGTGGCAAACTTCACCGCTGAATTCAAGATATAAAATGTCTTTATTTTTTCAAACGCCTGCCTTACAGGATAAATATTATGGAAAATGGACGATGGTAGAAAAGGTGTTGGTAGGAGGCAGATTTCATTTCTTCACAATATTTTACATGAACTGACTGCGTTCAGAAGTGTTGAGTAGCTTTTTGGAACCGTTCAAGAAGAAAGTGCTCATTAAGCATAGCTTCCCGCACTCTTGAGATAGATACTCAATTCAAAAGTATCGAAAAAGTATCCTGAAAGTAGAGTCTCGGCCTCGTAAACAAGGGGTCCGAGGTTCGATCCCAGGTATTGGCAAACTCCCTTTTCACGACACAAGCTTTTAGTAGCTTACTGTGAAAGGTGTACAAGGTTGTATTTGGGTTTATGACAAAGCCCAGATATATCTTTTAAAAAAAATCATCATCATTAGGAATGCATACTCTCAAGTGATAGTCAACGTTGAAGGGGGAATGCTCTGATATTACGACATGGGAAGAAGGACTGTATTTTGATTGAGTTCATTTAAATACTACGTGCCTACTTAGTCAACACTTGAAATTATTATAGACTAATCCATCGATGACTCTATACAACTCCCCCACATGGCCTAGAATTGCTGTAGTTACAAAGAAATATTGTGAGTCACGTGTTCACAAAACGTAATCGATTCGGTGGTAAGTGTTTAGCTATTTACTTTCTTTACAACTACTACTTTAAACCTATTATCACGGTATACCCCACAAGCGGTGTAGCTTGTAATAATTGACTAACTGTTGCATGTAACTAGTAACTACAACATACTGATTGTGATTTCCCTACAAAAATTCATCTCGTAGAATGCCCGGTTAATAACTGGTCTCGCACTCTTTTCAGTAAGTTACGGGTATCCTGTAAAAGACAGGGTTCGTAAAACATCACGTTTTAAAACAATTAATATTCTAAATTCAGCAATGAGATATGCCACCCGTCATGAATGTCTTAAATTTAATTGGCCCATATTATAATGAAATAAACCACATTAAAATAATCGTACTGTTAAACATATATATCGTCCCTCTTCTGACTATTCGTCGTATCTGCCTAAATGTAAATTGTTCAAGAGAGCGTTTTTTGTGTTTTGCCGTGCATATTTTCGTCTCTCCTAGTTATATGATACACATTGATCCCAATGCCCTTGAGATGTACTTGCCGCACGTGGCGGTAGTTACTATGTAATGAATACCCACTACGTTAAGACATTGTACTCACAGCAGTGAGTATATAGGCATAATTCACTCGATGTCGGGTGCCTTGCCGAAAAGAAAAAGAAGAAGAAGAAGTTATATGATACAGTGTGTTAATATATTACATTATTTTATTTGTATCTATTATTATATATCTCAGAATCATTTTTGTGATGAAATTTTGAGGAATTAGTAGATACAACACATTTTATTTAGAATTACATTATATTCGTAAATACGACAACAAATCAGAAAGTTTTTCCAGGATAACAGTAACAGTTACAGGTGTGATCTTCAGTGAGAACATGCAGGGCACATATAAATACACATTGGTGATCATAACTCGATTTCGCCAAAAATGTCAGACACGACAGTTAGTCAGAAGAGGGACGGTATGCTGTCTTTGTCCCTTCCAATAGTTAAACAATTCAAAATAACTATTTGTGGAATAAAAAAGGGGTACCTACCTACATTATGTTTTTCCATAATTTCATACTAAATATATAAAGGGAACCGTGTATTTTTTATAGCCATAGTAATTTGTTTAAAGAAAAAGTAGCGTTGATTTTGTGGATCACCAATGGCTTGTTGAATTATGGAACTATGTGTTTGGAGCGTTTAATATTTATTTATTTATTTATTGATTTATCAACTTTACACGGCGCGAGCCTTTTACATGTTAAACATATTATAGCAAAGAAAAAAACAATTTGACAGACAAAAACAATAAAATAAGAGTTAACAGCTGCAGGCACAAACTTATAAAACAAACATTAAGATGTAAAAAAATTAATAGTTACTGAAATCGTCGTGTCCAATACCCATAATGCCTAAAATATTCATTTCTGAGTTTGGGACTGGTTCAATCTGTATGAATTGTTCATTTAGATGTTATGTTATGTTACGAAAGGTTTTTGAACTATAACAAGTTCATTGGCCATGAGAAAACCATCAATTAATGAATATTATGAAATGCGCATCCCTGTTTTATTTTTTTTTATTTGCCCTTTTTTGATGCCCTGGGGCATTGCTGTTGCGTGCATTGCTGCTCGCTGCATGAGATAATAATGTTTCTTGTTGTTTGTATAACAAGGGTAAAAAACAAAAGAATCATAAAACAAACGAGAGCGTTAAAAAATGTACATCGTCCGTTGATTGTTATTCAACGTGCGTTTTTTTTTGTTTGTTAGTGAGATTATTAAACTGTAAGTTGTTGATGAGAAACAACACCATGTCGAATTTTAACCAAAGTGATTTATTAACTTAGTTTTATAGTCTACGTTATGTTTCTTTTCGATGACATATTGTTTACCTGCCTTGAAAATGCGTTATATTTTATGGAATTCATAGACAAAAGAATAATGAAAAATTTTGCTAAACCATTCCGTGGAGTCGTCAGTAAAGAATAGATCTCCCACTATTTTTTGCCAGTTTTCGAGTGTCCTGTAAAAGGCACTATTTGTGAATCATCAAATTTAAGACATTTAAACATCTAGCATGTTCTTTACGTGCTTTTCGTTTGCTGGCTACCTCATGTGTGGGAAATGCCATGTTGCTTTGAATTAATGAATACCAAAATGTTTCATTCATACCATCGCACCATCGCTAACAAGTGGGGTAGGCAATTATGGATTAAGCGCATTAAAAAAACATAAAAGTCATCGTTTCCGCGCTAATAAAAGTAAATCATTCAGAATGGGTGACATACCGGTCAAATAATGTCTTGTATGTGATGTTTTAATAATTTTACAGGACACTCGAAAACTTTAAAAAATGTGGAAAATATATTCTTCACCAGGGACAAAAAAAATCGTGACATATTGTAGTTTCGCTCCGATATAGGCACAAATTTGTATCAATAAATCACCATTCGCTGTTTCAACTTATTATATAAGGTATTGAGTTCAAAAACCTAAAAGGTGCAATGCTTTATTTTATTTATTTGTTTACGTATTGTTTTTGCAGGCCGGCTCAAGAATTAATAAAATTAACAGTGGAATCACTAATATTTAAAGTATTTTATTGTTGCAATAAAATACTAGGTACATTAAAAAGGCATGTTTATTCTATTTATACAATCACACAGTATCCCAAGTAGGGTAGGCAGAGAGTGCGTAACGCCATATACCTACCTAGATTTATTCTTACAAATTTCTTTTACTTTTTCTGCATTCATACAATTTCTCATACAAGCATGTCGAATTGTCGATATTTCTTGCTTAACACATGCCCTTCTTTGAGAATTTGATCCACGTGGTCAAGCTAATTGCCTGTTGAAAATATCTTCCAGCAAACCTGTACACTGTATTACTTCATATCTTAATATAAAAAGATAGCCTGGCATATAATTCTTCAAAGCCCTGCTCTATAACGAAGGAATAAAAAGGAATTTATAAATCTTAATTGTATTTAATACATGTATGTATAATCATTTTATAAGAGAGGAATGTGGAATGGAGGTAATTGGTGTAATAACCAAGATAAATGTAAATAAATTACGATGGTTTGGGCATCTGGAAAGAATCAATGAAGACAAAATGGCAAAGAAAATATATTTGGATGAGAAGAATGATGCTCAGAGACAGTGGCCGTCTGAGGATCAAATGGCAAAATCATAATATTATTTATTTATTTATTTATTCATTCTACGGCAAAAACCCTTATTACATGATACATACCTATATGTAAACAATTTCCACAACAATAAAATTGAAAACACAACACAAACACATTCAAATCTCAATGATATAAAAACATATAAAAGACAATGTAATAGAAATTATATAAAAGATATTAAAATTTAAAAATAAAATTACAGAATATATTTTTTTTAATTTAAAACCACAACACAAACAAATCCAATGTCAGACATGAAATTTAAAATTTAAAACACGTGTAAACTATCATCAATTATAGTTACCAATAAAAATAACAAGACAGACTGGATACAAGAAGATGGATCAATCATAGCTAACAATAAAAACGACATCACAGAACAATCCATATCACCGAACACTACAGCAATTCACACCTGCAAATTCACATCCTCTGGATTCTCAACATGGCTTCTGTCACATGTGACTTATATTGGACTAATGATGAGTGAAATATGTCAACCCCTTCAGCAAATTCATTTCCCAAACGCTGAATTCTTTTTAGAGATGAATTCTGACCATACGTAGTGGTCGAGTCATCAACATAAAATGGTAAGGATTGTCGAGTAACTCTCAATGGTGCATGAAAATTTATCTTATGCAATAGATCTGGGCAGTAAATAAAACCATGTATTAACTTGAACAGAGTCATTAAATCGGTTAATTTTCAAATAAAATATTTAAACTTGAATCACTATGTTTATTTGTTACATTAATTTAAATTACGCTATCGCTATTTCAGTGCAATGTGAATGAATGTGCAATGAAATGTGAAGTGCAATTAATGTAACAAATAAACATAGTGATTCAAGTTTAAATATTTTATTTGAAAATGTCTCGTAATTGTTACATAGTTAATGCCTCTAAAATAAGTGAAACGGTTAATTTTCTTCTCTCTGATATCTGCAATAAATTCAAAGAATTTAAAAGAAAATTGTAGTTCAAATGTTAAATTATAAACAAGATCCTTCAGGATGGTAACGTGTTGAGCACATTGATTATAGGAGAGCATGCATGAGGAATGGTTTGACAGTGACGGAAGCGAAAGATGTATATAACAAGGATTGGAAGTGACGCTTGATCCTTTCTGCTTACTTCATAACTAAAATATTCCTTTTACGAAATGCTCTAAAAAACAAAAACAGTTTTTTTTTTATATATAAGAACAAATCCGACATCTATTACATAATATTTCAAAATGTATTATAATAAATAAGCACATGTAATATTGTTAGAAAGTTTTTGAACACAGATATTCCAGGCACAATGCTAGTATTTTGAACCCGCGTTTTGAGCCTAATCCTTTGATATCCTGTATAATATCTGGATAGGTGAATTTTTCCCGGCATTAGACTTAAGTTTTTGTGTGATCATGACTGATCATAATATGGTGACTTATCTGTTATTAAAATCATCCAGTCAATCCTAATATTTACATGAATAAAAGCAAATATTTTTATTTTTATTTTATTATATATTTATATTTTCTAGGACGTCACTGAAAACATCCACGTAATGTTTATAATGTTTTCATTGTCATTCTGTAATCACTCATTCTTTCGACATGTTCAAACAAACTAATAAAGGTCACGAACAATACCAGAAACAATAGAAATTATAGCGATATTGATAGAGACATTGGCAATTATAAAAAAATATATAAAAATCATTTTATTAATTATATTACTAGCTAATTACCTGGTACTACTCAGGGAAAATTATATAGAAAAATTACTGTATCTTACTACATAGTATTATTATTATTTTCTATTGATTTTAGCGAAAAAATATATTTTATATTTAGATAATTCTTAGATTCATCGATGAGGTTTGTCACCCATCCTGAATGCCTTAATTTTCTGTTGGTACGAAGAGGACAGCTTGTATGTTCAACCTTACTTGTGGAATATGCCGTGATGGTGTAATAGTATAGAAGTAGTATTAATCTAATATATAAAATTCTCGTGTCACGGTGTTTGTTATCATACTCCTCCGAAACGGCTGGACCGATTTTGATGAAATTTTGTGTGCTTATCGGGTAAGTCTGAATCGACCAACATCTATTTTTCATACGGTAATTTTTTTTATTTTTGTATTTTTATGGTGAGGCATTAAAAAATACATACCTACAGCCCTAAATTTTCACCCTTCTACCATCAACCCCTATTTTTTAATAGCGATATTAGTATATGGCAAAACAACGTTTACCGGGTCAGCTAGTAATTATATAAAAAAAAAATTATGGTGATGGCTTTTTCTAACATTGCCATTACATAATAAAATCATATAATTATAGTACGTTTATATTGTAGCACGTTATTTCAAAGAAGTGCACAAAGTTTTTTATACTAGATAATAAAGTCTTTGGAACATATATTCGAATTGAAACATTTATATATAAAGTATTTATAATTTTATTTATTAATTACTGGAGTTAATAGATAGATAGATAGAAGCTATCGTGCCGTTTTGTGATATAATTTCATCGACCTTTCTAAGGTCTTTTCAGCAATATTATCAACAATCACATAATTAGAAACATTACTAACTTTTTTCAATGGCAAAGGTGTAAAGGTCTAAAGAAAAATTGACCATCGTTCTTTCATTCTATCCCATCACGGCATCACCCACAAACTGTATGTAATGAACAAACAGGCTATTTTCTTTGTACCTACCATAAAAATAGTCATTCAGATTACATAGCGTACCTCATAGCTGAATTGAAAGTTTTTAATATTCTCGGAGATTGATAATGACCTCATAAGTGGAAAGACGTCTCTCTCGCGCTGTTTAATCTATAATAGAACGAAACGCTATATTGTTTCAATGTATCAAATGTTTTAGGTGATTTTTATGATGTTTTTCGAATATCTTCCTTTTAGAGAACACTTAAGCTATACGGAGTAGAGACTTGGACTCTTAAAGCGAATACAAGCATTTGAGATGTGGCTTCATCGCAGAATGTTGCGCATCACGTAGACTGATTTGGTCACCAACAATGAGGTGTTGCGGAGGGCTAGAATAGAGAGAGAGAGATGTTGTCCAGTGTAAAGATGAAAAAAATGGCATATTTGGGACACGTATTCCGAAATGAAAAATATGGCTAAGAAACATCAGAGAGTGTACCGGAATCCAGAGGGTGGAAGAGGCTAGCACAGGACAAAGAAGCCTACGCCAGGGTGATAGCCGACGTCGGGGGAACCTGGCATGGTTAAGAAGAAGGGAACACTTGAAAACTAATAGAAAAAGTGGGGGACCTTTTCCTTACGGGAGACTCTACAAAACAACTAAAAAATTTATATTATATTTTATTTCGAAGGTCATCCAATTGTTTACGAGTGATTAGGGAAGGTTATATACCTATAAAACATCAAAATTTTACAAAGACACAAAAAAATACCCATAGAAAAGATTATAAAGTTTGATACGGGTTCACATTCCTGGAACAAATCATACGGTATAAACTCATTTCATTTTGTTTTCGAAAAATTCTCCGAATCAATAAAGGCCCGATGCTATCTCCTGAATATATTCACGATTTTCCAGGAACAAGCGGTCGTTTACAGGACTTTTTCCACGAATTTCCACTATCCCTGTGAATAAAATGAAATTTATTGAAGCCTTACGTTGAAAAACATTAGAATTGAACAGGTACCTACTGTTAAATTGTTATAAGCTTTTTGTGGAAAAACGTGGAACAATTTTACTCTAGGTACTGTAAGCTTTTACATAATAATGTGTATTTTTTCTCGTGGGATTAAAAACATATTAGGTATATTGTTTTTTCTCGTTTCATGAAGATTTATATTTTGACTTAATTGGAAATGTGAACCAGTAATTAAGTTCATAATATCTCCTAGCATTTTATCTTTACTTCAGAGGAATAATTATGTTAAATTATAAAACTCAATTAAATCCAACTGTTTAGAATATTTACTATTTTCTTTTATTGTTTACCGGATTTGGGTGCAGATGACAAAACCAATCAGAAACCTCGATTGGAGAACCATGTCTACACAATGCAACATTGTGTAAAATCTAATCGGAAGAAGTGAGAGAGGTGTCCCCCCAATTATGTGTAATTATGTGTAAAGCGTCTCTCGATTGGTGGACCTTACATCGTGACAGTGAGAATGGTGGAAATTGGTGAACGTTGTCCATGGACACTGAAAGTGATCACTTAAGCCAGCCTAGAGCCAATTCATAAGCGTTGGGACACCTTTCTCACTTCTTCCGATTAGATTTTACGCAATGTTGCATTGTGTAGACATGGTTCTCCAATCAAGGTTTCTGATTGGTTTTGTAAATTGAATCCATTTTTTATCTGCCACAAACATCTATACCAGAAAAGAAACAGGGGTACCTACTATTACCCTTAGTGCAAATGTACATCCATTTGACATGTTTCTGGACAACAAAAATGTATATATTTTATTTATTAGTACAGATATTTCACAGCAGCCATGGAAGGACGAGAAAATATGCGTTGGTAGATCTTAAAGAGGGGGGTTATTTTTACTTGTTTTTATTCAAACCCGTTAAATTCCGTTCTGGAACACAGGGAAACCATTAATATTACGAATACAACATCACCTGTATTAAATAAACACGGAAATGATTACAATGATACAATACATAATAAATTCAACCATTTATTCATGTTGACAATATTATTATTATATTATTATCTTTCATACATGAGGCTTACTGATTATGCCTCTGACAATAATAATCATATGTATGAATATTGACAGCGTTGCGCCAATGTGGAAAATTGGCATGCTGAGTTAACGTGCTTGTTTAAAAATAAGGGATTTATTTATTTATTTATTTAAACATATTTTCACAAGTACATTTTTTTTCATTTACACAAATGTATATATGGAAACACTATTTATAGATTAGCCACACTAGCCTCATGGCTGTGTTGTGGCCGCTAAACAAACATACAATAAACAAATACGATTAGAAAATCTCTAAAAAGAACTATCAATAATCTATCAAATTTAAGATGTACAATATACCACAAGGCGTAAGCATGCATTAAACAAAAAACTATGAAAAATATAATACAAATCATGAACCACTAATAAATGAATCCTTCCACTCTATCATACCTATATTTTTTAGTGTCAAAACTTATGAAGATTTCCCATACAATTGGGGAAACGCAGAATTTTATTATGTATTATTCAATCAATATGGTTGGGAAAAATGTTGTAACGTTTCACATTACATTATCTTAAATTGAAAGAGGACCAAAAATAACTTACTGTAAAAGACGAAAATGCTTACAATAAGGGTCATTGGAAAAATGGCATTTTCATGACAACCTATATGTATATTACATGCCGTTAGCTCACTGGCTACCCTGTTTGTGGGAGTCGGCGTGATGGCATAGATAAAAAGATATAATATTTGTAAAATATTTGATATTATTTCCATTATAATATGTTAAGTGGCATTCGGAAAAGAATTCATCACCCACTTTTTTCTGTAAAATTTCTAGTGTCCTGTAAAAGGCAGGTGTCCGAAAAATAAATTACTACACTATAATTTTATAATGGGTTACAGTCCATTGGATTGGTCTGCAACGAGTTTGGATTTTCTTCTCAATTCCTCCCTATTTTCTGCTAGTCTCTTTAGTTCTACGTATGTGCCACAGTTCATGTCCCTCTTCAGTTGGTCCAAATAATTAATAATGTAATTAATATGAACAATATTTTCTCACTGATGATGGGTGTCTACCCGAAAGGCCACTGAGTCAATTCATATAGTTCAAAATAAGAGTGGTTATTTTGATTATCGATTTCAGAGAATGTTCACAAATTCCACCTTTTTTACGAACAAACAAAGGATCTAGATAACAATACCTACATTTTTGATAATATTATCTCAGCTATTGATGTTATACATACAAAAATAATAATGATAAATTATTCACTCTACCTATGATTTACAATATATCAATTTGTATGCTATGCGCATAGAAGGAAGCGCATGTCTTGCATTCCAAACTGATCAATATTGTAGTAATATTATTATAGTACTAGTAGTAGTAGGTAGTAATGATCCATACAAAATGATCCTTCTGATACAAATGTATGATTGTATGCGCATCATTATATTGTAATGAAGATCCATTATGGATACATATAATCGTCATTGTAGAAAACAGTGGTGTATCTCGCATTATGTAAGAGCAATGCTAAAATGTATAATTGATATATGTATGAAATACTGGATCATTGAAGTTACGGTGGACGGCAAAAGCAGGTGCTAATCTTTTTAATAATATTTATACTTTAAATATTATTTAAGTCATATTTCATTCACTTAGTAATGTAAGAAATATGTTTTTGCTAATGTATGAGCTTTTCTATAATTGAGAATTTCATACGTACGCGTTCTTTATTTATATTTACACAAACGAATTGAAAAACCAAATAAATGAAATGAATACATAAATTACTTAAGTGTATCTTTTATTTCAAAATCAGAAAGACAAAATTCCTTCAATAGGAACGATACATTCTAAAATGGTGGCTGTTTAGATATATCTCAACTGTAGTGAATCAAAAATCTTATATTTAATATCTTATGTTCTGTTAAATTTTTAGGTATTCCTACAGTACTTCTTACTGGAAAACATACGGAAAAAATAGGGACAACAGAATTTGTTTATATTAAGATAATCGTGAGACCGAAAGTGGTGACTTTTTAAAAAAAATAATAATAAAGCTGCTCAGAACTCGCCATTACACAGATGCCTTACCACATACAATAATTTGGGGAAAGTGAAGTCCGTGGACGTATTCTGTATATCCAGGAGCCACGTCATTAGACAGGCATGATAAATTTGTTTCGTTTTTATTTTTCTCTTTCTGTGTTTTGTACTGTACTGGCAGTAGTTAAAAAAGACAATGAAATCATAGATGGGCTGATTAAGTACAATAATTATGTTGAACCTTTATTATTATATTATATTATGTAAAATTTTATTTGAATGTTGCCCAATTTTTTTAAATAATTTAAAAAAAATCCTTGTTGTTCCGCCACTGTGTGGATGACAAACTGTATAATAAGACATGAGCACAGACATTACATCTTTCAGTGTCATCACACCACACGGTACTCGTCATGTCGCAGCGGTCACAGAACCGAGACACAATACATACAAAATAATATACAAGGTATTCTTTATAAGGAGTGCGGCAGTCGGCACCAAGCACGCCATAAAGTAATGGTACATAATGTTTTAGATTCTAAATGACAGAAGCTACCCAATGGGAAGAAATGAAGTTTTTACTGTCCCTTTGATTTCGATAAATCTGGTATTATTTTTTGTTTATTAGAATCTGAAAGAGGGGGTGTGAGCAAGCGTGGAAGTCCAAGAACCACGTGGCTTGATCACGTGGATCAAATTCTTAAAGACGGCCGCGTGTTGAGTAAGAGAAATCGGCGTGCATGTATGAGAAACTGGATGAATGTAGAGGAAGCGAAAGAAGTAATTATGTAAGGATAGATCTATATGGCGTTCCGTTCTCTCTGCCTACCCCACCTGAGACTTGGCGTGAGGGTAAAGATAGTATAGTATATTTGTAAGAATCAATGTTGTCGACCGACGGCACTTGATGGAAGTCAATACTAAATTAGTAAAATACAACGTGATAAGTCAAAACCGGCGAAAACCTCTTTCACAGTTTTAGCTTAGTGTATAAAGGTTGTATCTGAGTTTTTAACACAAAGCTTGTATTTAAAATTTAAAAAAAAATACTTTCGTTTTTCCTCCTTGACTTCATCGATCGCAAGTCCATTTTCCGGAACTTCCGCTCTCATCATCGGGCAGATGTAACGTTAATTATTCAGGTTTTATTTTTTGTTCCCTGTAATTTTTTCTAGCTAACCGAGCTTTCTTCAATTTAGTAATAATAAGCTGTTATCCTAGCACAAGTAATAATAAATACATAAATCCTTGATAAAGATCGACCCGCGTTTTATAATTATAAATTATAATACGAGGTTTAAGAAATCGAAGGCTTATAAGAAAAGAAATTAACAATAAGAGTAAATCTTACCACATAGCCCCTCTTGCTACAGCCAAAGACATCAAAATTAATGAAAATGAATAGATACGTACCTGAAACAAATAAACAAAAACAGATTTAGTATTTTGATATATTTAAGTATAATTAATATAATTGACCGACGGTGCTTGGGGAAAGTTTATGTTAAATTGATAAAAAGAAAACACTAATATTTAGAAAAGAAAACACTAATATTTTATTCCGTGGAGCACCCGGTAAAGAATTGGTCTCCCACTCTTCTCCGTAAGTTTTCGAGTGTCCTGTAAAAGGCAGGTGTTCGAAAAATAAGACATTTTACATCTTGAATTCAGCAATGAGGTTTGCCACCCATCCTGAATGTCTTGATTTTATATTGGCACGGAGAAGACAGCTTGCATTTTTTATATGCAGCTAGTCTGCTGGCTACCCCACTTGTGGGATATGCCGTGATGGTATAGTAGTAGTAGTAGTAAGATTTAGAATTTCCACAGTGACTTTAAATCGCGAGCCAGCTTTCATGTGCTCCAGCTCTCATCATCAAGCTAATATAAAATGAAATCAACGTTTTCTCAACTGGTGAGCTTTAGATATATCGTGACAGGTGAGAATGGCAGAAATGATGAACGTTGTTCATGGACACCGAAAGAGATCACTTGAGCCATCCTAGAGCCAATTCAAAAGCGTTGAGACGCCTTTCTCACTTTTTCCGATTAGATTTTGCACAATGTTACATTGTGTAAATATGGTTCTCCAATTGAGATGTCTTCATTCTTTAATATTCTTTATAATATTCTTTATCTAATATTCTTTAATAATATTCTTTATCTATTATAGAAGAGTTTATACTTATTATTTTATATATTGCTTGAATCGGTGGTTTTACTGTTCATTGATGTGTTTTATTTTATTAATTTTATTAATTGTATTATAATATAATTGATCATTATGTTTAACTTTTCTCTTATCTTGTCTTATCCTATCTTATTATTATATTTCTTTGTTTTTGTTGTTGGTTTTGTGTGTTTTTCTTAGTTGCTTTGTATTTTTTAAACTGTGGTAATATAGGGGGACTCTTGTGGTCTATATTTCATTTAATTTTAATTGTTGTAATACTTGTTGTGTTGACTGTTTGTTCCCTTCGAGAAAATAAATAAATAAATAAATAATTATTTTGTTATCTGCACGTTGTGTCCAAATCGGTAAATATTTTAAACAAAATATAATATTGTTTTTTTTTATTCAAAATGTGTTTTACATGAATAGATCATTGTATTTTTACAGGAGAAATACCACAGGAATAAAATGGAGGTTGTGTTTCTTGAATATATAAAAAAAAGTAAAACGTATATGCAACAACGCCCTTACAGTGTCAAAAGATTGAGAGTATTTCAATAAATCAACACAAATCGAACTGGAGATCACAAAACAAAACGCAATGATATGGTATCATTCGTTTAATGAAATGTCATCGCTCTAGAAGTACCGAGACGTAGTGGTGTCATTATTTGCAAATACCATCTACCAGTTTGTTTATTTGTGATTAGTTCATTAACAAACATCAAAATCATTGCTTCCATCACAATATTAACCGCAAATCTAATTACGTAACGTGGCCCCAAAGCTTATCGGAATAGAATGAGACTGAATTCTGAATGTGTGTGGTCAATGACAAAACTATTGACATTTTGAAATGATGGCAATGTACATTAAATGATGCAAATAATTATATGTTGTTCTGTCCATGAAAGTATTTTTATTCATCAATGGGCCACTTGCAGTTGTGGGGGATTTTAATAAAATGATCGAATTTAGTAAATTTGAGGTCGGAAAACACAAATATGTCAGTTGAAATTTTTTAAATATCTAAATTATGGAGAATTTCCAAAAATAAAACCCAAAATTGTTGACATTTGGCAAAACACTCTAAACAGCTGATGACGTCACGGGGTCCCGTGAATCATAGTAACTTTCGCAACCACAGATTATAATCTCATACACACATGGGACTCCGTGACGTCACAGCCCCGCCATATCGTTTTTGATCATTACGAGAAAATCCAATTTTTAAAAGCTAATATCTAAGAAAATAGTGCAAGAAAAATTAAAATAAATTGTGGTTGTGTTTCTTTCATACTAATTTACAATTTTATGTAATAAAAAAAAAGTCTGCAAGTGGCCCATTCATTTGCATGCAACTATAACTGTATTTTACTATCTTCGTCTGTCAAATTGTTTATTTTGTCTTTTTACTTTACATGGTAGTTGGTGTAATTAATTTTTTTTGGGTTAGTTGGAAGGGATCGCGCTTGTTTGTAATCAATGTACAGTAAAGAATGAATAAATAAATAATTACAAGGCACGTGGAAAGAATGAATGAGAACAGAATGACTAAGAAGATTTATTTGGCTGAGATTTATTTGAGACGTGGACGTCTGAAGATTAAATGACAAGATCATTTGAATTCAATTCTACAGGACGGTCATGTGTTGAGCACATTGAACAGGAGAGCATGCATGAGGAATTATATGACAGTGATGGAAGCGAAAGATGTATGCAAAGATAGAAGGAAGTGGCGCTCGATCCTTTCTGTCTACCCCGCAAGGGAAGCGGCGTGATGGTATGTATGTATGTACATATTAGAGAATTTGCCATGTAAAGGTAAATAAATATTATTTTTGGCTAATTTAAATGAAGACAATCAGGATGGTTGGCGTTCAACTGACCTTATCGTTTAACTAAAGATGTTGAACGTCTTATTCCTAAGTAATATTTTAAGAACACCTGCCTTTATAATATAATACTCAACAACTTACAGAAGAGCGTTGAAGACCTACTATTTTATGTATTGTACTCGCAAGAGTCCCAGGGGAATTGTCGAAAAGCGTAGAGAAAGAGAATGATTCATAGAAAAATTATTTTCGTCAATAATTATTGCATTAATTACGAAACAAAACATTACCGATAATTGATTGCACAAATGTTAATTATGACTGCAATGATCCAGTAAGATCTATCGATCTTTCTCGTAATTGTGTATCTTTGGGTGACTTGCGCCATCACCGTAATAGTATTGGTCAGTATTTTATCTATTATTATTGTTAGTACTGGTCATTGCTCAGTGATTTTTATTGATCCATGACGCGCATGCACACCAAAAATCATTATATTCTTGACAAAATTATAAATAGATCTATGTACCATGCTATCAATGTACGAGTATATTATTATTGTTGATTCTGTCATCATATTTGGTCATATTTAACCGAAAATCAACTGTAATGTACGAGTATGTACAATGTATAGGCAGCTATGCAATCATGTTGATATAGCTTTGATACGTTCGTAACATAGTAAAATTTGTAGAGCGCTGTTTACTTATAACTTGACATCAAGGGCGACTTATGTTGTGCCTTTTGCCCAAGGCTTCAAGCAAAAATGTGTAGCTTCAGCTTCATTCTGAAACTGAGGGACAGGAGAATACTTGCGGATCTCACTATGCTTCATAAAATGATCAATGGTAATGTAGATACTGTGTCGGTCAGTTCATTGAATTTTTATGCAGCAAATCCCCGCCTACGTAACCTAAGAACTTTCTTAATGGACAGACATAGTAACAATGTCAGTCAAAATAGTCCAATCAGCAGAATGTGTAGATTATATAATGTTTTATGCTCACATTGCGTGGATGGTGCGGATGTCTTTTGTCATTCACTGACGGTGTTCAGAAGGAGTGTTGCCTCCAACTTTGGTATCTTTGTAGGTTGAAATTTTTTTGTTTTTTTGATCGGTGCTTGTTTGGTGCAGGTTCAGTTTGTACTGGGCCTGCGGTGATTGTGATCTGCTTTTGTTTGATTGTTTTTTTTTTTTTGTTTCTTCATTCTTTTGTTAACATTAATATGTGTATGCTGTAGACACACTTAATTGGGGGGTTGGCCTGGCCGAATCAATGTATGTTGTTTTTATTTTTTTGTGTGTATTTTGTCAACTTTCTGTTTGTGTCTCTGATTAATAAATAAATAAATAAATAAACCGTGTCTTTTCGCCTCCTCTCGCAAGTTGAGAAGGAACTTGTTCCAGCAGCAGCTGGAACCCGCAACACTAAATTCTCTATCTCTAAAGCCCATCCTGTGAGGTCGTAATGGCTCAATAAGCATGATTTTTGCTTAACCCTGTGCAGAGTAAAGCTTGAGACATCTTTCGCTGATAAGCAAATAAGACGGCGATACCCCTTTCAAGACTGAAAAAAAACGTCAAATATTTCTTATGCTATGTACACTCATTGCTCATGAATGGGTTTATTGTGGAACTACTCAAATATAATTACAAGACAAAGAAAATACTCATGTTTTTGAGAATATTCAATGTTACTTGGATAAAAAGGGCACTCTGTTCTTTCATTCACAAGACTTCCAATGACCTGAACGTCAGAACGTTGACAATGTCGTAAAAAGAGGTGACCGAGTTCCGGCAAACACGCTCTGAGTGGAGAAGAAATAATATACAATACATACTCCTGCATCTGTCAACTTCAGTTTCTAAAAGTACTTAGTCATGATGTATGGAACGTGCTTCCACCATGTTTGACATGTGTAAGTACGCAATCTTGTCAATTATTTATTGTTACCTGTCTGTAATTAACTGATGACGGGCATATTACTGAAGTTATGTCACATATTGTTGTTTGAAATAACCGACAGTTATCACGTGAATGCATCATTTATAATCTAATTTGATCTAATCGCTGGAAGAGATACGCGTTCAACAGAGAACTTATTAAGGGTTGCACCTTCCCTCGCCTACGAATGTTACAGGAATGTCAGTTCCTATGTCATCCATACTTTTCACGCAAATTGTTTCTAAGGAAGGGCTCAAGGTTCGCCTGAAGGACTCCCCTTAACAAAATCGTTCCTGTAATTAAATACAACCGTTAATGTCCACCAGCTCCTTACTTTAACAATATAGACTTAGAATTAGCTTACAGTTACGTATTTTCTACGTAGGTACTAGTTGTTTGCTTAGACTAATACAAAGGATTAAGACTATAATGGATATTTCGTCATCCCGTGGAGCACCCGGTAAAGAATTGGTCTCTCACTCTTTCTCGTAAGTTTTCGAGTGTCCTGTAAAAGGCAGGTGTTCGAAAAATTAAGACATTTTACATCTTAAATTCAGCGTTGAGGTTTGCCACCCATCCTGAATGTCTTGATTGTATGTTGGCACGAAGAGGACAGCATGCATGTTTATCATATGCAGCTGGTCTGCTGGCTACCCCACTTGTGGGATATGCCGTGATGGTATAGATAGATAGAGAGAGATATTTTAAAACGAAATACATTTTTCTTAGCCTTCAAATTTCTGCAAACAAATAAATATTTCTACAGAAAACTGTCCAAGAGGGGGGGTTTTGTTCAATACTGGGCACAAGAAAAGGGCTGAAGACAAGGTATGGTAAGGTAAGCTAACTAAGAAGAAACATTTAAACCATTCTTTTTCAACCACAGTTTCTTCACTTTGTAGGTAGTTCAAAATGATGATAGATCAGATTATTGTCCAAATTCTGTCATTATTTATTCGTTTGACATGTTTAAACCAACATAAATCATAGCGACTGTCTAGTTTCATATCAAGTCTTATATACGAGAAATCGTTATTTTTTATTTTATTTTATTAGGTATACTTATATTAATAATATGCTTTAATAACACAATAGAAAAAGAAATTTAGGTACTAAATAATAATCGCACTTTTAAAGACGTGCATTGTCTTTGTTCTGTTCAAGAGTTTAAACAATTCTTAATGTTTAGGTATTTGTGGAATTGAAAATAAATAAATTAATTTTTCCATAACTAAATATTTAATATATAAAGGGAACCGTTTATTTTTTCAAATTATTTGTTTGTGGAATTGAAAGAGTGTTTTTGAGTGTGTGTATATATTACCAATAAAATAAAAATGTTTTTTTTCGACCGGTTGAGTTATGATACTGGACAGTTGATAGGTATACATGAATACATTTGATGTATTGTAATATACATTAATTGATTTTCATTTAACCTCGGTAAATGTCGGATAAAATCGGCTATAACAACAAAAATCATCATTTTGATGACAGATAAATAGATAAATTGATCGTTACGTAAAATGATTATATTACAATGTATTAAGCTACAAAAAACAACGAAAAATTTGTTGATTTCATAATTTAAACCAATACATACTTTGATGAAATATTAATACCCCCTATTCTATATTGTACTACCTATTCTATACCGTAATACAAGAGAGACGATGGTCCTGGCTGGGACATGTTTTGAGAATGCCCAATGATAGTTGGCCAAGAAGAGCACTGTTTTTCCGTCCGCAGGGGTTCCGTCGGCCCGGGCGTCCCTCTTTCACAATACACCGTTCCTATGACAACGATATCAGAGCGCAAGGAATGTCGTGGGAAGAGGTGACGCAATTGGCACAGAGACGCTCTGAATGGAGGAGGCTGGTTTCTGCCCTGTGCTCCCGAGAGGAGCGTTGAGGGCGATGATGATGATGATGATGATTCTATATTGATTCAAACTAAAATAAGAACGTTCCAAAATTTTATAATCAAGTTCACTTGAACTAACATTAGTATTCTATATGATACAAGTTGTATATAATTGTAATTAGGAACAAGCTGCAGCCGTAGCAGGCTGCTTAAGAGACGATATATGGAGGAATAAAGACATGAGAACGGCCAGTAAGGTTCGCATCTACAAGACATGTGTACGCCCAATACTCACGTATGGCATAGAAACAAGGGCAGACACAACCAAAACCATAAGCATGCTACGTACAACAGAGATGCGAACTTTGCGAGCCATTGCCGGAAAAAAGTCTGCGAGATCGTGTGAGAAATACTGTAATCCGGGAGATATGTGAGGTCCAGGATGTTGTCAGATGGGGAAGACAACGCCGAAGATTTTGGTACGAACACGTCCAGAGGATGGGTAGCACCAGAATCCCAAAGATTGTTCTACATGGACTACCTGATGGACGACGCCTACCCGGAAGACCCCCTAAACGAAGGAGGGACAGCTGGGCATCCACATCGCAAGAGGACCCTCCTGTATGAACAGACCTCTGGGTCTAATAAAAGATTAAGAAGAAGAAGAAGGAACAATTTATTTATTTATTTATTTATTTATTTTATTCTTTACTGTACATTGGTTACAATATTACATAGTGAAATAGTGGCATAAAAATAACAATTATAAATTCAATGTACAGAGGGCGAGTTTATCGCTAAAATGCGATGTCTTCCAACTAACCCGGAGTTTATAAAATACCAATGTAGACTAATTAAAATTGGAACGAGCGCACACTAAAAATTAAATATAATCGGGCGTAGTAGCTACCACAATTTCATTCTAAGTTCCAACAAATAAAAACTATTAATAAAATATAGAAAAGAAGAAAAGAAATATACATAATCCTGTAATGTTTGAAAAAGATGGAATATTAAAAAAGAGTTATAATAATAATAAAATGAAACTTTTATCTCATTTTAAGCTTTTTGTGTCTTAACACATTGTTACGTAACACCAATCATATTGCATATGTATAAAATTTGTCCAAACGATCCACAATCTATCGGTAGTGTTATTACGATTTTTTTATTATTTATCAATATGTAATAATATGTATGTAGCTATAGGTGTGTGTGTATATGTGTGCGTTGGCTATTTGCTTTGTTACGAATGCTTGGTCAATCATAACTATAAGGTATTATTATTATTATTATTATTGTGATTGAGCAGTCTAGCGGAACCGATGAATAAAATAAACTAACATATTGTCGTTATATATAGGTATATAAATATATCATTTAGATGTACATATATTTATTAAATAGATACATACGTAATATATAGATAATGTAGGTATATAAACGGTTTGATAAATTTGCTTTCATAGCACAGAGAGGATGTTCTATGTATTACTGAATAATACATTCAAATTTAAACTCAAATAATAAATTCAACAGTGGAAAACAAAATATGTTTCTATTTGCAATTTGTAAAGAAGGATGAAAGTGGCATAAAAGCAGTAGAAATGAGATCTTTGAGAAGGATGTGTGGTAAAAGTCTAAGAGATCGTGTGCGTAACAGTGATATACGAAGGGAATGTGGAATGAAAGTTGGCTCGTACAAAGATGAATGTAAATAAGTTAAGATGGTTTGGGCAGGTATAGAGAGAATGAATGAGGACAAATGACCAGGAAGATATATTTGGCTGAGAGGAATGGTGCTCGGAGACGTGGACGTCAAAGGATCAAATGGCAAAATCATTAAAATCAAATCCTACAGGACGGTCACGTGTTGAGCACATTGAACAGGAGAGCACGCATGAGGAATTGTATAACAGTGACGGAAGCGAAATATGTATGCAAGGATAGAAGGAAGTGTTGCTCGATCCTTTCTGCCTACCCCGCGAGGGAAGAGTGTATGTATGTATAAAACAAAATATCTTGTATCATTAATAAATAAGGTATTCCACTCTTTTCGATAAGTTTATAAGGTTTCTGAAAAAGCCAGATATTCGTATAACATTCTGTTTAAGACATATCAGACAATGACTTCAATTTAGCGATACAAGCCATCTTCAAATTTTTAACTTATATTAATTTGCACGGAGAGGACGACTTCCACGTTTATTACATACCTAAGGTTTTCCCACTGTGATGGTATGAATGAATGAATGAAAAAAAATAACAGAAAAATGTGAATTTATATATAAAAATCAAAGAATACAATTTTATCGCTAACAACAAAAAGTTTCCAGAGCTTTTGAAACTCGAGTACACAAGAATTAAGTGTAGGTGCCAACAAAAGCTATAAATATTTCACTATGAAAGAGCTTGTTAATAATTATATAACAGGTTATATTATCGTGCCTTGTTGAATAATATTGTTTTTATGAATGTTATTTTGTAGTTATTTGTTGGCAACAGGCCTCAGAATGCAGTCATAATAATGTTTAGAATAACAATACAACCATGCAAAAGTGCAACAGAGAGGAAATGGGACATGGAAGCTAAATAGAAAGCTTTTAAATATTGAATATAATAGATTTTTAATACGAACATCATCACAATATGTCGCTTTCTTTGCAGGATTGGCAGACATCGCTACTCACTCTTTCCTAGCAAAAGCTTTTTGCTTCCATCACATATTTCACTTTAATTAATATCTACTAATTTTGCTGCTATACCATTACGGCATATCGCACAAAACAGACCAGAGGCCTGAGTCAATAACACATTTTCACGTTACGTTTTCGTTCCGTTAACGTTCGAGTATAGACGAAGTTGCAAGCAAGTGTCAATTTCGTTGCTAAGATACACAATAGTTACGAAAATTAACACTTTGGCGCAACATCGTCTGCATTTGAACGCTAACGGAACGAAAACGTAACGTAAAAATGTGTTATTGACTCAGGCCTCTGCTCCATGTAATAATAAACTCGCAAGCTGCCCTCTACGTGCAAAAAAAAATTAAAACATTAGGAATGGGTGGCAAACAGAATAAAATACAAACCACCTGAGTATGTAGGCAATAGAGCACAATGTATGGGGGTTACCGGCAAGAAGCCAAGAGGAAGGCCAAAGCGCAGATGGCGTGAAGTAGTGAGACAAGACATGCAGAACTGTGAAGTTTCCCATGAGAATGCACTCGACAGAACCAAGTGGCGAAACATGACAAGAAAGGCAGACCCCACCACCATGTGGGATTAATAAGTACCCAAGGAGAAGAAGAAGAATGGGTGGCAAACCTCATCGCTGAATTTGAGATGTAAAATGTCTATATTTCTTCGAACACCTGCTGCCTTTACAGGACACTTGAAAACTTACAGAAAAGACTGCGTGACAAATTCTTGATGAAAAAGATAAACTTTATTAAATAAATGAATAAAATATGAAAGTTCTTCACTGTGCAATGCATGCAATTTATGAATAAATAATTATATTTTAGTGTCGGAGTAAGCGTACCTATGCCGTGCAAAATATCAGTACCGTGTCTTCTAAACAAGCAGAAAAGCCGCGCCTTGCCTACCTTACCTTGAGGTTTTCAAGCTTAGAAATAATTATTTAAAAGGTGGTAAAATTACGTGCAGTCAACAATCAGATCATTTAAATTTTTGCGCGCAATCGCTCACCATGTTTAAATGTGACGGAACGTTGTCCAAAGAGTCTTATTATTATCATTTGGTTACGTCGTGCAAATTGTCAAAAAAACAAGCTGCAATTTTTTAGTCGAGCACTTATTTATGTTTCTTTTTATGTACTCATTATTTTATAAAGTATTGTGTATAGGTACCTACTTAGTGTTATATGCATTGATGCATTTATGTATCAATAAGATTATAGTTATAGTTATTTATTTATGAAATTATAAAAATTATTATTTTTTTACTTTTTAAAATACAATATAATAGGTACAATAAGTATACACAATAATATCAACTTGGACATATGGAACGAATGAATTAGGAAAGGATGACAAAGAGGATACACATACAATGCGTATCGTAGTAAATTTTGACGACCGGTGTGGCGCGGAGTCACGAGGTCCCGGGTTCTATTCCCGGCCAGGGCAAAATGAAGAATGACCTTTTTCAAATTGTCCTGGGTCTGGATGTTACATGTATATGTGTTCAGTGCATTGTATATATTATGTGTATCGTCGTATTAGTACCCAAAATACCAGATTCATATCTTAGTTTGGGACTAGCTCGGTTTCTGTGAATTGTCTTTACGTTTTGTGTTATAAAAAAAAATCACTAAACACATTGAGTTGTATAACTGATATTTTTATGATACTGTTTTATTTTTTAATATTGTAACCAGTGTACCTACAGTGAAAAATAAAAATAAAATTAATAATTGTAACACCCAGACCCAGAACACTTTGAAAAAGGTAATTCTTAATTTTGCTCTGGCTGGGAATCGAACCCGGGACCTCGTAACTCAAAGGCGAGAGCATTATCTCCGCGCCGCCGCGCCAGCCACCAGGGAGATTATAATGTTGGTGTCTTTATACAGTATTTTGAAGTACAGCCATTCGATAAAAGCTCCATTGTTGTATATATCTATTGTTATTACCTGCTGACTCGGTTGTAAAATAGTGCGGTATGTGAAGAGTGTGGTATGGTGCAAGCGAGAAAGAAGAAAATGTATTCATAATAATCATAACATACTACCTACGTAGTATTCTTACTGAATTCTAATAAGATATTAATTCGAAACATATCAATTCGTATCTAGGAAACAACAGCGGGGAAAGGGAAGATGCAGATCGCGCGGAGGGAGAAATCTACCCTAAAACGCATTTACGAAATCTTACGGCGCTACATCCTCCCCTTAAGCAATAATTGAGCTGTTCTGGATCATTTGTTTTACAATATCTACTCGTTGTATTAAAAACGCGGCTTTTTGTTTCGCTTGTATTCGACAACGCTCTTTCGGTCTTAGCATTTGTTACTCAAGATATAGATATAAGCGGTAGTACACAGTAGTGCGGAAAAATAATAAAGTTGTAAGCTGGGTATCACATAGTAATATGGAGTAAAATTCTATACGTATTTTTTGTGTTTTGTTATTATAATAATATAACTATTTGTTTGAAATGGAAATATCGTGCGCATATTATACATATAAAACCTTATTAATAAAACCTATCAATTATTGACGATGGACCTAAACGCTATAAAAACCTTAGAAACGCCACTGCTAAATATATACAATGCAAGTTAGTCAACTCAAAACTAACTCCGAACACTACAGTCATAATATCTGATAAGTGATCTAATAACAAAATTCCAAACACTCTTGAATAGTTTATCTTTTGGAATGGACTAGGTAAAATATGTATAAAGATTTGCTTTATGAGCAATTAAAAAACAAAAACACCGGAGAAAACAGGTCAAATAAATAAAAAGGCGGGCAAGACTATTATGATGTTTCTCACATGTGGGGCAAACAGCGGGCTAATTGTAATAAATAAAGGTACAGCTGATCTTCCTCTTTGTGCCTTTGAAAATGAGATATTAATCAGAATGAATGGCAAACCTCATCGCCGAATTGAAGATGTTAATTGTTGATCATAAATGAATATTCGTCTTTTAAACGACACTTAAAAGCTCAGAGAAATGCTTAGAATATTTATGTAGAGCAAATGTTTAGAATATTTACTATTGTTTTAAGAGAAAATAATGGTAGTTCTATTCTCTACTCTGAACTACACGGAGCAACAAGAAAACCATGTCAATATTTAAAGAATATTCTAAAGTTTAATTTTTAAATATTGTATTCTGTTCAATTTTCAGTCAATTCATGGTGTATCTAATAGTTTTAAGCTTCCAAATTAAGAACAATTTATAATATTTAACAATATAAAAAAAAAACAATAAACTAAGCCACAAATTGAATGCAAGTCTACTCTTTCATTTATGGATTATATTTAGCGGATTAACGATCTTTTCTTTATCGCATATAATGACACCACGATTCTGTAAAGCGACATGAAAACTACTTGAAACTTGACTGTATAAGAGGAATTATCAATTAGCTAGATAAGATTAGACAAAGTTGATAACAGAATAATAAAATTGGATCAAATATCCCCGTTCGATTAATCAAAATAAAGATTGAAGTACAATAAAATAAGAATGAACCTAAGGAATGATAACTATCAATTTTATAATATGATTTTGTCTGGAAAAGGATGAAAGGAGTTTGAATGCAGTAGAAATGAGATCGTTGGGAAGAATTCGTGGTTAAAGTCTGAGAAATAGAAACTACGTGAGAAGTAAAAGTTGAAATATAATAATTTATAATAAACAAAATGAAAGAAGATAATATAAACAAATATGTGCATGTGGAAATAGTAAAAGAAGACAGATTAACTATCTGACTGAGAGAAAAGGGTGCTCGGACATAAATGCCTAGAACCTGTAGACCAGATACTTAAATGAGACTTAGTAGAGCAGCATACACGAGTCAAAGTAAAGACAGTAGAATAATTAATTGATCCTTGATCCTTTATGTCCATCATGTTGGAAAGTTGTATCACGATGTATATGTTTAAAATAAACAGATATTTTTTCGGATTCATGATCGATACACAAGAGAAGTTAAAATTTAAAACATAAAACAATAACTCTTACAAGGTAACGATTAATAATTACAGCATTCATGGTTTTGCATGCAGAATTGATGCAATATCATAAGTTGTATCTTGTTAACACGTTACGAAAATTACGTGGCTCGGTTCACAGACCCCTAACGTTTTGGTAGTAAACTAATAAATAATAATATATGATCGTACCTTCAGGCTTGCAATATGAAATTTCTGATCAACATAATTTTATTAATGGCAAACACAGCACATCGGATGTGTAAACAATTTAGTACATTATCATAAAAAAGGTTCAATGCATGCCAGCAATTAACATTTGAAATTTACGACAGTATAGAGATCAGAAATTTATGATTTAGCCCAATGCAGTTTTGGTAGTATACTGAAATTATTGCAACGAAAGGTCTTTGGACGTTGTTGGTTTATTATGTATTATGATCATGCACTTTAATTTCAACTTATTTACGATATCAAACGCATACCTGGTCATAATACTAAAAGGATCGATGAGTTGTAATAACGATATCAGGTTCAGATATGATTTATTGATATTTTAATGATCTAAGGCCACGCATATTATAACAACATAATCTTAATAATAAATTATAAGAAAAAATTCAAAATTCAGAGTAAGTCGCTTTGGGATACAATATTTTAGATGTATTTTATGGATTTTTTGTTCAATTACATATTTGCATTAAACAAGACTTTTTGTATCTCCAGGCTTTAAACATTTGAATTCTTTCGATTTTTACGCCATAAACACGATGAATGTTTATTTTTTTTATGCAAATTGTTAAAATGGTAAAAAAATTTAATGTAACTGTGGCTGTTTTTCATTCTAAAAGACATTTGAAATCTAAAATTCAGCACCATAGTAATCAAATAGATTTGAATGATGATTGTTGTGAAAATTGTGGTATTTGTCAAAGTGTATCTATTTTTAATTTAAAAATTTCATAGCACAAAGATAACAATCTGTATGTTCATTACATAATAGGATTCTCTGGTTATTCATTTCGTAGGAGATACTGTAATAATAATAATAAAATTTAAAAAAAAATAACAGAACAGAACGCAATTTTTGCACAAACAACACAAAATAAATAAAAAATTGTGTTCTGTCAAATGGTGGACTTGTTGCAGAGCAAAACATACAAAAAAGAATAAATACTCAAATTAAAAATAAAATAAAAATAAAAAAAAATTATATAAAAATTAATCTTGATTGATATTTATGATTAATTCAATTTAAAGTTTAAGAAATGAGACAAGTAAAGTGAAGTCACTCCTGCTAGTAAAAGTTTATTGTACAGTTGAACAACAAGGTGTAGAAAAGAATCAGGTCGCTGACCTAATTTTGATATAAACAGGCGAAATATCAATAGGGTGTTTGCCCTACCAAGAATGGGTCTAATGGACCAGAAATATGATAAGTCATGTTTTCATAATGGACTCCATGACATTTCAAATTAATTTTTAACTCAATCATCAAAACATTTTATCGTTCGATGAAACGCATTTTTTAATTGATTGATTTGTTGTGAATATCTGCGATTAAGATAGTGGTTTTTTTTGCATTCTCACCTGAGGGAAATAACAATATATAAAAACTGCCTACACCTTGATTGGTAATGGATGAATTTCTTGATGAAACATTGATATTAATACAATCAATGCACATATTAAAAAAATATCCAGTAAAAACCCAGATTTTTATCAAATCGTTAATAATTCTGATCCATAAAAAAATAAGTTATTGCTAATAGCATTAAAAGCTTCTGTAAACAAAAAAAAAACACAAAATTCTTAATTTGAGTATGAAAAGTTACAAAATCAAAACAGCCCGATAAAACTATCCAACCAGAACCTTTAAAAGTGGTGATATCATCAACTGTGATATCTAAAAGAGAATTATCCTGGAATGGTCAAAAGGCCAATAGCTCGCCCTAGAAGAATCAATAACAAGTGTCAAAAATGCGTGTTGTAATGTAAGGCTTGGTCTGTCGTGACCAAAAAAGTATTGAAAGTAAATAGTAGTGATGGACAGTTGAAATTTCTGGGGTAAATGTCTAGGCGCAATGGACTCTCAACTGACTAGGACAAGAGAAATAATATTTCCCCAAAATCGTAAATTATTTTGCCTAAAATATCTTAACAATAATTTTAAACAATGCTATTCGTAACCTAGATTAATCAAATTGAAATTTCTAGACGCCGATATCAAACCAACCAGACAACCACACCTCTCGCTTAGATCAATAATAAAATATGACCTTTTTTAACACAACACATGGTCATAAAACACAGCATTGATCACATCATCGACTTACAAGAATCACTACACGAATCAATAGCTAGCTGATAGTGATATGAGCTAACGTAATAATATAATGATTAAACAACGCTGTGAATAAGGTATATTTACAATATTATGAGTATCATTAATATATAATGAGTAATCAAGAAAAAGAACATGCATGCTTTAACCATGAACTAGGTAAAACATTATATTGTACAGCGCTATGAGAATACGAAACTACCTGCAAACATTTGCCTTGAATCGTTGATCTACAATGTAACAGTTTTAAGAAGCATGCAACCAATTCGTAAGATTATTGGAACCCAGTTTGGAAAATTTCACGTTTTGTCACAACTATTCTTTATTCTTTCTGTCAATGGTCAATGGTTTGGCACTTGAAATCGTCAGGCAATAAATTATAAACCATTTTTCACAAACAATAATATTAAAATCCCTACGTTAAGAAATATAGAAATTTCATTGTGTTGAAGTTTTTCTGAGTGTAAAAAGCCCAAAACAACTTCAGTGTACCCATGTAAAAAGTAAATAAATAAATTGGTCAAAGCCAAATATGGCGAACAGTCCTATTTAGCATATTTGTCAATGTTGTAAAAGGTATTCGATTGGTATTAAAACGTTTTACAAAAAATCTGTTTCGAACCTCGTGTCCTTTATAGTTTTTATAAAACGAACTGTCAAATATTATGCTTTCACTCCATTTTCAAATGAATTTTCTCTATGAAGACAACTAGCGCCACGTTGATTGTTCGTGTAATCACTTTTACCTTCAAATGCAGTCAAGTACAGTGTCTTTGCATAATGCATTTACTGACCTAACTATAGACAGGTACCTTATCACCTTATAAGAGCTAGTTAACAGATATTATTTATTATTACAGTAACTTATGGTCGCTTTGCAATACATAATGATTTATACATATAAGAATTGAAATAGTTTTAATGTAGGCTATATTAATACCTTAAACTTTCGTCTAAGTACTATGTAAGTAGGTATAATAAAAATAATATCTGAATTGTTAGGAAATTATTATAAGAAAGGGTTAGTTAAGAAGAAATCGGCAATTTTCGAAATCATTGCTTAGGACATATTTTATTTGATATGATTAATTTTTTTTGTATTCTATCAATGAAGGTGTAATTATGAATGAATAAATAAATAAGTGAACATCAAAATAGTATTTTCTAGACAGTCATTTTGAAAAGCCAATTTATCAATCTACATATATCGTCAAAACAATGTAATTTCAATTCGTTGTCAATATTATTTAGTTTTTCTTGAGCGAAACCGGATTAGTTAAGCTAGTTAATAAATATCGAGTTATGAAAAAATCCAAAAACCGATTAAAAAATTTGCAAAGTATTAATCACCCACTCAATCTTTTCCGTAACTTATCGAGTGTCCTGTAAAATGCAGATTGACAATGTCCTCATAAGACGAAAGACGTCTCTCTCGTAAATTAAATCAATAGTAGAATAAAACGCTTGTTTTATTTATTTCGTTAAAATGCAGGTGTTTGGAATTAAAAAAATACCAGCGACGAGGTTTGCCACCCATCCTGAATGTCTTAATTTTTTGTCGACGCAGAGAGGGCAGCTTGCATTTTTAGAACATGCTGCTGTTCTGCTGGTTACCCCACTCGTGGGATATAGCAAAAGTAGTAGAAAACAATGACATAATATACCAAAATTCCTAAAACTCGATATTTTTATTAAAATTGTTGTAATTATCCTTGAACATTTTAATTAACCCACACCTATCCGCGCAGTACATTTGCGATGCCACCAGAATCATTCAATACAATAGCATTGTATTATAATATATAGTAAATCACCACTAAGCGTACACTATCATTAGCGTTTGAATAAAATATTAAGGACC
Source organism: Athripsodes cinereus (assembly GCA_947579605.1). Taxonomy (NCBI): domain Eukaryota; kingdom Metazoa; phylum Arthropoda; class Insecta; order Trichoptera; family Leptoceridae; genus Athripsodes; species Athripsodes cinereus. The sequence goes on along the minus strand of OX388326.1, from coordinate 1,875,403 downwards.
GTTCACCTATCTGAATTGACCGATAACGATATAGTTAATCGCCTACGTGAATTTCACCGAACTTGAGTCAACGAATTAATGATTCACATTGAAACAAAGAAATCACTAAGTGTCTCGCCTGACCTTATTATTTTGTAAAATATTATTGTAGTGATTACAGACATCCACGTCATGACGTGTTTGACCTCATTGTGACTTTTTTTTATAAGATTACTTTTCAATCAATATTATATCTGTATTGAAAGCTGACACAAAGTTGACTCACTAGCAGATATTATTGAAATTTCACTTAACAGATCACATGTTATAAGGAATATTGTGAACAGATGTGACCCTGTGTAATCTCCAACAAATAATATGTCTCCCGCTCTTCTCTGTAAGTTTAAGAGTCTCCTGTAAGACGCAGGTGTTCGTAAACCTTCACGTATAACACAATTAATATCTAAAATTCAGCCATGAAGCATGTCATCCATCCAGAATGCGCAGAAAGTACAATCTGGGTTTTTATTACTTGCAGTTGGTCTGCGGACTACTCCACTTGTGAGAAATGCCGTGATGGTATGTAGTAGTAGTATAAATTATGACTTAATTGTGTGAATTAAGGAAGCACGTTTCCACCTTGTGCTTCTACAGGAACATTGAAGAACGAAAGAATAATAGAAATGTCATGAGAAAACTCAACTATCAAAGAATCACTATTCTGTAGCGAAAAAATATTTTCGCTACAGAATAGTGATTCTTTGACACGCTGATCTTTCGAGAAGAAGCGTTGAAAATCGAAATCAGAGCAAGAAACTTTAAGAAAACGAATATTGAACTTTCAAACGAACAAAAACTGTCTATGGTAAATACCTGAACATACGATTAAAATCTATCTGTATCATCACAACATCTGTCACAAATTTAGCAACCAGAGAAATAACAGCACGTATGCAATAAATCCATAGGTCTTCTTTTTTTTACGTGACTCGATTCTGATTCACATTCGGAATATTTTCGCAGTGATTCACATCTGTAGCATTGTCTCATTCGCGATATTTTTTTAGCAATAATTACAAATAAGATACATACTATTGTTGTATTAATATAAAGGATCCACAATTAAATGAAGTCACAAAGGAACTAAACATAATTATCAAAATAAATCGTTTGATTACAAATTTACTATGAATGCTTAAAGCTTCGTTACGAACATGTAATTTATTAGGTAATTATGAAAAAAAACGACATTTATTTGAATATAGTATATTTACTAATACTTTAAATTATTTTACATATTAATTATTAGATGTCAACATAAAACATGGACGACCCTCTTTTACAGTACGCCGTTCTTAGTAGCATACATCATCGATGATAAGTTTAAAATAATGTCTTGTGTTGATATTTTGCATATATATTCTTGACTTTGTTCATTTAAAAATATTACAAAAAAGGACCATTTTATCACTCAATATATGACATCTATTTTCTAGTCCTTTTTCCAATCTATTCTTCTCCTTTGTACCTTCTCTTTTCCTTCCTTTAAGATTTTTATTTGGGTGAAAGTTACATGAAATTGGGTTAGTTGGAATAAATCGCGCCTTTGCGATAAACTCGCCCTCTTTATATTGATTGTATGATTGTATTTGTTTTAAATGTATAAATTTGCTTGTAATCAATGTACAGTAAATAATAAATAAATAAAAACATATTATACCTATATATCAGCGAATTGTTCATAAAAATACTGTATTATTAAACACAAATATATATATAGATAAATATACAAATGTATAAAATTGATCAAGGTGAATGAAACAGGTTATCGAAGAGCATTGGAATTCACGAT